>JACXGI010007868.1:0-35604 GCA_016801175.1 Esox masquinongy
AATTTTTTTGCCTTTCAAACAGGTGAGGTTTCTAAATGGTGACCCAGAAGTCTGTTTTTATGTGTTTTTATTGTAGCCAAGGGGGTTGTGATTACCAGGATACATCATAATAGATTATATCTGTTACAGAAATGAATCTAGGACCCAAAATGTCCAAGTAGAGAAATCCGGCCGAAATCTCCTCAGACCCTGAGGCGTTTAAAAAGTATCCCTAACAATATCTGGCAGTAGTTTTAGCCTGCACCATGAATGAACACAATTTATATCTATAATTTGTGTAAAAAAGCAGCATTAGGTTATAAATGAATCAATGACTACTTCTCTTTTGTTAGAAGCACAATTAAAGGGCCAGACACTAAAGGGGAATTACATTCTGATGTGATTTAATAATTTTCATCGATGCAGAACTTTTTATTTCAATGAATCTTTGTAATAAAAAAATGGAACACCAATGACCAAACTAATAAAACAGATTGTGTATTTGCTCCTTAGAGTTGTTTATTGAAGCAATAGAGCACAAGGGTTCATGATATATGGCCTATACCACCTCTAATAACTGTTCATAAGGCATATTCACAACCTGCCATGTGTACATTCCCACGGGAATACAAGGAATGACCAGAAGCTTCATGCAACTCTTGAATATCGTATTGTGGCTTATTATTTAAAACCATAAATTGTTTATTTTTGCACTTATAGCTTTCTCAGCTGTGTGGTTTCCATCCCGGTTTGCTCCTCTTAGTTTTTACAGACACACCCCACCCTGCAGCTGGTCTCAGGCAGTGTTTGCAAAAATATCACTGTATATCTAGGTACTAGTAATTTGAGCCAATATGTACCATTTGTATCAATATAAATCTTGAGTCAATGTGTGCGTGCATTTGTTATTGGACAGCCAGTGGTCATTCACTTATTTTGATGAGACATTAACAACAGATAGTGATTTTCCAAAACCATGGATGAGAATCAATACAATGGCCCTATTAGAAAATGTTTAAATATTCAACAATGGGAAACAGCAATGTATTTGTTCAATGACTACCACCAAGTTATGACATAGTTACTTGTCACTGTCAGCACAGTTAGTCACTAGGCTTCAACCAGGTACTTTATTATCCTGAAAAGTAACTAATTAGTAATGAATATTAATTGGAGGGAAAATTTAACTCCCAGTTGCCATAGACTCAAAGAAACGAATGACAACATTCTCCCTATTTCTCCAAAGGCTGAAAGTGTTTGGGTCGTTTACCCAGTCACAGGCAGATGATCAGTAGCTGGTTAGGTAATACTCAGGGGTCAGGCACTACAGAGCACTTACCTCCTGGAAAGTGTTCGGCACAGCTCCAAGACATCCATCTACATTAATTGCCTTAGATTGGCTGTGGTAACTGTGAACTGTTTTCTTCTATTCTAATGACCAAAATAGCACCAGGCTCCCCCTGACCAGCTGGGCTCAACATACCCAACCTCTTCACTTTGGATCTGCCACATCCCCTTCATTGTGGCTCCAAATGGGAAAGCTATAACCATTACCTAGGCTGGGAAACAAAGGCCAGTGAAGTTGAAAAAAATAACATTCTGGGATGTTCTAAACTAGATTGTAGCTATTAGATTTACAATTTCCCTCCACTAAGGATATTTCATACTTTTAGATACAACTACAGTTGTGCTCATAAGTTTGCATACCCTGGCAGAAATTGTGAAAATTTGGCTTTGATTTTGAAAACATGTCTGATCATGCAAAAAACGGTCTTTTATTTAAGGAGAGTGATCACATATAGCCATTTATTATCACATAGTTGTTTGGCTCCTTTTTAAATCAGAATGATAACAGAAATCACCCAAATGGCCCTGATCAAAAGTTTACGTACCCTTGAATGTTTGGCCTTGTTACAGACACACAAGGTGACACACACAGGTTAAAATGGCAACTAAAGGTGAATTTCCCACACCTGTGGCTTTTTAAATTACAATTAGTGTCTGTGTATAAATAGTCAATGAGTTTGTTAGCTCTCACATGGATGCACTGAGCAGGCTAGATTCTGTGCCATGGGGAGCAGAAAAGAACTGTCAAAAGACCTGCGTAACAAGGTAATGGAACTTTATAAAGATGGAAAAGGATATAAAAAGATATCCAAAGCCTTGCAAATGCCAGTCAGTACTGTCCAATCACTTATTAAGAAGTGGAAAATTCAGGGATTTCTTGATACCAAGCCAAGGTCAGGTAGGCCAAGAAAGATTTCAGCCAAAACTGCTAGAAGAATTGTTCGGGATACAAAAAAACCCACAGGTAACCTCAGGAGAAATACAGGCTGCTCTGGAAAAAGACGGTGTGGTTGTTTCAAGGAGCACAATACGACGATACTTGAACAAAAATGAGCTGCATGGTCGTGTTGCCAGAAAGAAGCCTTTACTGCGCCAATGCCACAAAAAAGCCTGGTTACAATATGCCCGACAACACCTTGACACGCCTCACAGCTTCTGGCACACTGTAATTTGGAGTGACGGGACCATAATAGAGCTTTATGTTCACAACCATAAGCGCTATGTTTGGAGAGGGATCAACAAGGCCTATAGTGAACAGAATACCATCCCCACTGTGAAGCATGGTGGTGGCTCACTGATGTTTTGGGGGGGGTGTGAGCTCTAAAGGCATGGGGAGTCTTGTGAAAATTGATGGCAAGATGAATGCAGCATGTTATCAGAAAATACTGGCAGACAATTTGCATTCTTCTGCATGAAAGCTGCGCATGGGATGCTCTTGGAATTTCCAGCACGACAATGAACCTAAGCACAAGGCCAAGTTGACTCTCTAGAGGTTACAGCAGAAAAATGTGAAGGTTCTGGAGAGATCATCACAGTCTCCTGACCTAAATATCATCGAGTCACTCTGGGAAGATCTCAAACGTGCGGTTCATGTAAGACGACCAAAGACTTGCATGACCTGGAGGCATTTTGCCAAGACGAATGGGCAGCTATACCACCTGCAAGAATTTGGGGCCTCATAGACAACTATTAGAAAAGACTGCACACTGTCATTGATGCTAAAGGGGGCAATACACAGTATTAAGACTTAAGGGTATGCAGACTTTTGAACAGGGGTCAGTTCATTTTCTATTCTTTGTTGCCATGTTTTGTTTATGATTGTGCCATTCTGTTATGACCTACAGTTGAATGTGAATCCCATAAGAAATGAGACGTGTTTTGCCTGCTCACTCATATTTTCTTTACAAATGGTACATATATTACCAATTCTCCAAGGGTATGCAAACATTTGAGCACAACTGTATGTCATGCTACATGGTAAAATGGAGTAATATACTGTAGGTTTAAAGAGAATTTGACATGTCCTGACCACTGGTGCCTACCTCAAGAAGGGAGGAATAACCCAGACAATCTCTCATTCTACAAATACTTCAACGTTTTCCCAAACCCCAATATTATCCTCCTGAGACCCTGTGTCCACATATGAGGACACTGTTTTAGGCTTCCTGCACCATGTACTTCCTTCTGCTTAACTTAAACCTATTGTCCTTATTAGAGGACTGCTGTCTGCTCCATGCTCAAGATATCATACTTATCAGGTCCTACTAATCCCAAATAGCTAAGAGAAATTAAAAATGCATACATTATCAAAGCTCAGGTCTTAGGAGGTTAAAGGCATTCCTGTCAGGACGGCCAGGAAAGAAATAAGCAGACTGAGGGAGAGAAACAGAGAAAGGCCGACAATACTGTATAAGATAAATCTGCACAAAATGAGGACAAACTGTTCCATAAAAATAAACCACAACTTCAGCATGTTGTGAACAGATGATATATCACACCCAAAAGATTTAGCTGAATTAATTTTACATGTGAAGTTGCAGTTTATAACGCATCGTAGACCTGTTCCTGGCCACCAGCGGTACCCAAACCGAAACAAGAGCCACCAACATACAAGAACTAGCACACGCCCGCACACATACACACACTCTTTCTCCTTCCAAATGCAAAGAGGACAGAGAGACAAACATGGAAGATGGAAGACTCCCATTTCACAGGCAGATAGAGTAGTGGTAGCAGTGGCCTGGTGTAATCACCTGGCAAGCGATGACAGAACCTGATATCTGGTGACGCACAGCAGCCAGTGGTCAGACTGCCAGTCATATGATCGCACCCTATACTCACTTCCATCTCTCACTTAGGGAGGGGGTGGGAGATTGGCAGATTATCAATTGGCCCAACTAAGTGTTTTGAGTTCTGAAGCAAAACAGGAAGCACATTAGTAGTTTGACGCAGGACACAAACAGCTTGAGTTACTATGCGGATAAGCTGGACAGATCTGATATTTGACCCATTGTGACTCTCAGGTGCCTGTATCTCCTTTGAACATGCTTATAGTCAAAGAAACCATATCCAAATGTCTGGAATGGAGCGATCAGCTTTGAATTATTATTTTTTATTTTGTCATTCTAATTATTGTACCTACTGTGGCAGAGCAGAACGAAACACGTTTTGTTTCTCCTATAAAAAAAAGATTTATTTCGCAACTATTTCATTTGGGAAAACCCAAATTAACCTTTGGATCACGACTGGGTAAAAACTGTAAGAGAGCCTCCAAGTTAATACTCTTAAGCTACTTCAACAACAAACTGAGGAAGTAGGAGACTGATAGTAGAGGCTACTGGGAGGCTTCTATAAGCCCTTTACGTTTAGTGTGGATTTTAAGTAATGATGATGATGATTATCTAAACTTCCACAATTTAAATGTGCCTACAGACACAATACAATGGTTATTGGCAGGATACAACATCAAATCCATGTAAAAAAAAAGGCTTCCCTGATGGTCAATAAGGGGGGTAAGTTCAGAAAAGCATCACATCCAAACATTCACTAGATTAACGGACATTCAAGATCAAATTAATATCACCAACGTTCTTTAGTAAGACTTGTCTGTTGCAAATTTCTTTTAAATATCAGGTGTAATGTAACTTTACAGTTTTTTGAAGACTGCTGAGGGATCTATTCCAGGGACACTTCTTGTGGGAGACAAGTCACCGAACACTGGGACTCTGGTCCAGACAAGTCCAGAATTGTAGTCGTTGAAAAAAATACAATTAATATGAACCAGACTAGGCTGGTGTGAAGATATAAAGTAAGTTAATCGCCAGACCAGTGACAGGAATAGATTGACTGGTAGAAGAAAATAGATCTGTTCATTCTACCCGGAGTGCGATGAGTTTCTCAGCTTACACACCTTCAAATGTGACAGTAATGACCATTTTTGTTAAGCCAGCTCTCTTGGCTTTGTTCACCTAAGACAGTCTCTTTGTCTCCTAAAAAGCTTTTCAAAGACATCTGGATAGTGGAGACTGACAAGAGACTGGACAAGTTTCTGCGCCTTGAATCCCTTGACTCAAGGCAAGCCCACAGTCTTCTCTCTGCTTGTATTCCAACATAACCTGAAAAGTCAGATAAGTCATGCATGCAAGTTGCATACTACCAACGTATCAATGCTAATTCAAGTTTGGTCACATGGAATCTGTCTGTGGTAATAACTCATGACTGAGACAGCTCATCATAATAAATTATGATTAAGCTACACCAAAATGGAAGGGTCATGTGAAACTATTTTACATGGGGTTATTTTGATAATAGGAGTTTTTTTGATAATAGGATGATTTTAAATAGGAGTTTGGCCACCCCTAGTCCATGCATATTACGAACGGTCTCAAAATGTTACTGGGTATTCTCCTATCAAGTATTTAATTGACAATACATTTTTACTCAAAACTGTGTTTATTTGTTTTTTCAGGATTACTTCAAATAAGTACAGCAAAGTGCCAATTATTACCAAATACCATTTATGTAAATACCTGGTCTTTTCTGTACTGTAAAATAAAGTGCTTCTGATTCCCTTTGAACTGTAGAAAATGTACTTAATAGATAATAAAAAATCGTATGTAGCCATTCAACAGCTATGGTTGAGAGGAAATAGGAATACAAGTTAATGAATGATTTATTGAAAAAGAATTGTAACTTATGTTGATATAACAAGACTATGGCACATCTTTAATGCTTATGAAAGCAAACTGAGTCTTAGATTGTGTAATCACATGATTTAGAAAATATATTGGGATGTCCAAGACATAAGGCTCGTATTTTGTCAACAACATACGCAGGTGTGCTTGCTCAGTATCAGTGAGGTTATTTTAAGTCAGGTTACATTTTTACTATTTTGTACTAGACAAGGAGAACAGATCATGTCGTAATATTGCATCTATCACTCTGACTTTTCAAAAAACTCCAGAAGACCAAATCAAAAGAGGGATTTCTTATAGCACACCCTTAAAACTAGTGCCCCTCTATAAAACATGGTAATACTCACTTGATATCCTATAATTTAAATTACAAGGAGACTTAGTTATTTAAAAGCACTCAGCTAATGCATCCAACGACAAAGGTTTCTCTGTATTCACAAATTACTCACAAAAAGAGTACCACTTAAATATAAAAACAGGCTAAATTATTAAAATAAAAAAACTAGTGTACAGAAAAAACATGTATTCCTTTTCTTAGGAGAGGGTAGGCATCTAGGATAGAGGGGATATGGAGTAGACGGACATCTGTCCACTCAACTATGCTAGACAGTATGACCAAGCAGAACTCAGGGCTTGTCCTTCTTGGACTCCGCATCCTCCTTCATCTGTTCCTGCACACGGGTCCGAGTGGAGGCTGGAAACAAACAAAGACGCAGCCTTGAGTTCCATGCAGACATACTACAGCATCTGACATACTACAGTTATGCCCAAATACAGTGCACTCAGTAAGTATTCAGACAGTTTGAATTTGAAATAATGAAGTATATCTTACAGTGAGGGAAAAAATTATTTGATCCCCTGCTGATTTTGTACATTTGCCCACTGACAAAGAAATGATCAGTCTATAATTTTAATGCTAGGTTTATTTGAACAGTGGGAGACAGAATAACAACAAAATAATCCAGAAAAACACATGTCAAAAATGTTATAAATTGATTTGAATTTTAATGAGTGAAATAAGTATTTCTTCCCCTCTCAATCAGAAAGATTTCTGGCTCCCAGGTGTCTTTAATACAGGTAACGGGCTGAGATTAGGAGCACACTCTTAAAGGGAGTGCTCCTAATCTCAGCTTGTTACCTGTATAAAAGACACCTGTCCACAGAAGCAATCAAATTCCAAACTCTCCACCATGGCCAAGACCAAAGAGCTGTCCAAGGACGTCAGGGACAAGATTGTAGACCCACACAAGGCTGGAATGGCAAGACCATCACCAAGCAGCTTGGTAAGAAGGTGACAACAGTTGGTGCGATTATTCGCAAACGGAAGAAACACAAAAGAACTGTCAATCTCCCTCTGTCTGGGGCTCCATGCAAGATCTCACCTCGTGGAGTTGCAATGATCATGAGAACGGTAAGGAGTCAGCCCAGAACTACACGGGAGGATCTTGTCAATGATCTCAAGGCAGCTGGGACCATAGTCACCAAGAAAACAATTGGTAACACACTACGCTGTGAAGGACTTAAATCCTGCAGCGCCCGCAAGGTCCCCCTGCTTAAGAAAGCACATGTACAGGCCCATCTGAAGTTTGCCAATGAACATCTGAATGACTCAGAGGAGAACTGAACTGAACACTGAAAGTGTTGTGGTCAGATGAGACCAAAATCGAGCTCTTTGGCATCAACTCAACTTGCCGTCTTTGGAGGAGGAGGAATGCTGCCTATGACCCCGAGAACACCATCCCCACCGTCAAACATGGAGGTGGAAACATTATGCTTTGGGGGTGTTATTCTGCTAAGGGGACAGGACAACTTCACAGCATTAAAGGGACGATGGACGGAGCCATGTACCATCAAATCTTGGGTGAGAACCTCCTTCCCTCAGCCAGGGCATTGAAAATGGGTCGTGGATGAGTATTCCAGCATGACAATGACCCAAAACACATGGCCAAGGCAACAAAGGAGTGGCTCAAGAAGAAGCACATTAAGGTCCTGGAGTGGCCTAGCCAGTCTCCAGACCTTAATCCCATAGAAAATCTGTGGAGGGAGCTGAAGGCTCAAGTTGCCCAACGTCAACCTCGAAAACCTTAATGACTTGGAAGAGATCTGCAAAGAGGAGTGGAACAAAATCCCTCATGAGATGTGTGCAAACCTGGTGGCCAACTACAAGAAACATCTGACCTCTGTGATTGCCAACAAGGGTTTTGCCACCAAGTACTAAGTCATGTTTTGCAGAGGGGTCGAATACTTATTTCACTCATTAAAATGCAAATCAATTTATAACATTTTTGATATGCGTTTTCTGGATTTTTTTGTTGTTATTCTGTCTCTCACTGTACAAATAAACCTAGCATTAAAATTATAGACTGATCATTTCTTTGTCAGTGGGCAAATGTACAAAATCAGCAGGGAATCAAATAATTTTTTACCTTACTGTATAAGCTTTTATTTAATTTGGTATTGCATGCATATTAGTTTCACCATTTAGAAATCATGACACCTTCTAAACATATCACCAAAAGTATTGGTAAAGACGAACATAATGTCCCAATAAGCATGTATAGTTTGTTTATTATTTGGTTGCAGGTCCTTTGCATGCAACAACTGCCTGAGGTCGGCATACCCCACTGACATGGACAGATACTGGGTGTCTTCACTGGTTCTTCTTCAGTTGTTCATTTAAGACCCATTGTCTTTAAATCTCATTTTCAGCAAATGAAAAGCATGTTCTGGAGCCTTTTTATATTCCCCCTGACAATGATTCCCGCTGATTTGGGCCCTGCCCGGGGCTCTCACAGGGGCGCTGGCCTAGTCTCTCAAGCCAGACGCTTACTTCTGCAGTCTTGGACTGGTTACAGTATTGATGTCCGTACAACTTAGTATGAAAATTCACACATGGGGAGGTATTGAAAATTAAACAGGCAAAGGAAATTGAAGCCACTGCCTTTCTGCTTGATTTTAAAACTTTCCGAACGCACAAGAAAAGCTAGCATTGTTTTTTGGGGGAAGAATAACTTGCAATGAGCACCTTTTTACTCAGTGTCATATAAATTCCTTTATACAGCTTTGGAAAAAATTAAAAGACCACTGCAAAATTAGGTTTCTCTGGTTTTACTATTCACAGGCATGTGTTTGAGTAAAATGAACATTTTTCTTTTATTCTATAAACTACTGACAACAGTACACCCAAATTCCAAATAAAAAAATTGTCATCTAGAGTATTTATTTGTAGAAAACAACAACTGGTCAAAATATCCAAAAAAAGATGCAATGTTTTCAGACCTCATATAATGCAAAGAAAACAAATTCATATTAATTTTTCAACAACAAAGTACTAATGTTTTAACTTAGGAAGAGTTCAGAAATCAATATTTGGTGGAATAACCCTGATTTTTAATCACAGCTTTCATGTGTCTTGGCATGCTCTCCACCAGTCTATCACATTGCTGTTGGGTAACTTTATGCCACTCCAGGCACAAAAATTCTAGTAGCTCGGCTTTGTTTGATGGCTTGTGACCATCCATCTTCCTCTTCATCCAATTCCAGAGGTTTTCAATGGGGTTCAGGCCTGGAGATTGGGCTGGCCATGACAGGGTCTTGATCTGGTGGTCCTCCATCCACACCTTGATTGACCTGGATGTGTGGCATGGAGCATTGTCCTTCTGGAAAAACCAATTCTCAGAGTTGGGGAACATGGTCAAAGCAGAAGGAACCAGGTGTTCTTCCAGGATAACCTTGTACTTGACTTGATTGATGCGTCCTTCACAAAGACAAATCTGCCTGATTCCAGCCTTGCTGAAGCATCCCCAGGTCCATCACCGATCCTGCACCAAATTTCACAGTGGGTGCGAGACACTGTGGCTTGTAGGCCTCCCCAGGTCTCCGTCTAACCATTAGACGACCAGATGTTGGGCAAAGCTGAAAATTTGACTTGTCAGAGAAGATGATCTTACTCCATTCCTCTACAGTCCAATCCTTATGGTCTTTTGCAAACTTCAGCCTGGCTCTTCTTTGCTTCTCATTGATGAAGGGCTTTTTTTCTAGCTTTACACGACTTCAGCCCTGCCCCTAGGAGCCTGTTTCGAGCCGTCCTCGTCGTGCACTTCAGCCCAGCTGCTATTTGCCATTCTTTTTGTAGGTCACGATGTCATCCTACGGTTGCTGAGTAACATTCGAATGAGTTGACGGTCATCTCGGTCAGCGGACAGTCGTTTTCACCCTCTGCCAGTCTGTAGCTTTGTTGTCCCCAATGTCTGTTCCTTGACCTTGTTCTTATGAACCGTCGTCTTTGAAATTTTCAGGATGGAAGCAACCTGACGCTCACTGTATCCTTCTGCCAGTTAAGCCAGAATTGAACCCTTCTTTTCTTCGCTCAAAGCTTTTCTTTTCAACTCTTTTGTCATGCTGAATAGTTATTTTTTTATTCAAATTACCTTTGAGGTACTACCTGCACTGTTTTTGCCATCCAGCTGGTACTATTGCAAGGTGTTAGTGATGACCACAGCAGTGGTTTTTATACTTTTCCTCGTTAAATTAGATCTGGTTCAGGTAATCACCTAATCAGTACCTCATTAGGTAAAATGAGGTGTGCCTGTGTTGGAATTTAACAGACACTGGAATGGAATGGCTGCCATACACGTAGAGATGCTGATTTAAGAAAAATTAGGAGTGGTCTCTTAATTTTTTCCAGAGCTGTATATTAGCCTACTCAGTTACCTGGTGATCCAGCTAGAGGCTACGTAGGAAAAAAATGCATTATAAAAAGAAATCACATCAAATTAAGAACAACTGACCAGGGCACAGCACCTCACATTATTATAATACATTTTTTTAAATACATTATAAACGTGATAAATGAAAACACTGGATTATATTTTAAAAAGTTCATTATTTGACATAAGTAGATACACAGAAAAATGCTTGAATAGTAAGCTTAACATTCTCTTAATGTCAGCAACCGTTTAGTTTTGCTTTCAGTATCTGCACATTCTTTGAGTCAATATTTAGGTAAAGTGAAAATGTTTTACTTTCAATTTGACCTGGCATCTAGGTCCATCCTACTCCAGGTTATTCTTTGTGGTGATGTGTGTTATATAGTCTTTCTTTTCTCCATTCTTGCTAGTGAGTGTACGGCAGAGGGAGATGCATTTGTAAACACTTCGGTAATGTAATGGACTGTTAGCTCTGGGGAAGGCTCTTAACATGATTATCGGTTTTGCCCTATTCTAATAATTAGTTGCTGGATTTCCCGAATGAGACATTTTCACCATTGCCTTCTTTAATTTTCTTCACAAAGCTACTCAAGAGCATGCTTTGGAAGAACTAAACAGGAATGAGAAACATGGGATAGAAAAACATCTCTGATTGGCTGCTGTCGTTTTGGAACAAATTAAACGGCAAAGATAATGCGTTGAGCTCCATGAGTGGTGTACACAATAGTGTGCAGGACAATGTTTAAGGGGGTAGGTCATACTTAAAGTAACACCATTTTCATAGTTTCATGATTCCTTATTATTAAAAAAAAGTAGAAGTTTGGTGCACATAACACATTATGGATTTGAACATTTCAGGACCAATGTTTCTTTTCAACTTAAGTTGGAAGATTGGCAATTTAAAAAAAAAAGGTGTCTGTGCCTAAATGTCCCAGACAGTACTGGACACAGTTAAAGCATGCACCTCTCTCGGCGAGCAACAGTGTGATAATGTCTTTCTCGGCAACCCAAACCTTGTGCATGGGTAAGTCCCATGCACAAGACCAGCAACAATATACTGACGCAAACATTTAAACAACCGAACGAGTGATAGACAACCATTGTAAGTTTAGATTCTGATTTGGTCCTGTCTGGATGTTTGTGGATGTTGAAATCAGGCAAGAGCTGACTGATCAAACCAGAATGAAAAGGAAAAACTGTGACCACTTGAAATCCGAATTCTGGTAAATGAAGGAACATAACTTACTAATCTCTTCAAGTTTCTGTATCATTGCTGAATCTCCATCAGTTTTACTGTGATAAAGAGAGAAATTAGATTAGCCACCTACATCAGCCACACATCTCTTCTGGATAAACAACATTCTGCAGCTAAGTATACCATATTTCTATCTTAGGAAGTTTCCTACCTCCCGTCAGCTTCATCCTGTCCATCCATGTCAAAGCGCAACTTCTTCAAGGGTTTGGAGGCAGAGTTCCTGTCAAAACTCCTCTTCAAGGACCAATCTCTGCTGTTCACCATGGCATTGATCTTCTGGAACTTATCAGAGGTCTGTGGAGGAAATAAAATGGACTGACGATGTTTACGTTGGCCAATTTTAGGAAATATTATTTTCCTCTTTGTGGATGAAAATGATCACTTACCCCAAACGACTCACCAATCGATACCAGGATTCTGTGAAGAACAAAACACAAGAGGGAAAGCAAAATGAAAAATGATTAACGATGTAAATTAATATATTTTGTAACTAAGTGATAACTGATAACCAAAGATTATTACTTTTAACAAACATACAGTCATGAAAAAATTAGGACACCCCATGACGACCATTGTCTTTTTCAACACATTTAAACATGTGGACATTTAATCTTCATTTTAACAATTTGAGGGATGGAGGTAGTGTAACAAAAACAAAACTGAAGTAATGTCTTGCACAAATGATTTGTAAAATGTAATTAATAGAAATGCAATTCTCTTGTGAGGACAAAGTTAGGACACCCCAACATGTATTACTACCGAAAGTGTCTTAAATTAGAATCAGGTGCAAACGATTAGAACATTGTTAGAGAGGATTTTGGAGGAGGCTGTCTCAATTAAACCTCAGACATTTAGTTTGGTTTGCTCTTGATTGTTGAAGTGAGTGGTATCATCATAGCAATATCAGAAGAGCTCTTGAAGGCCTTCAGAAAGAAGGTTGTAGATGCATATGAGTCTGGGTTAGGGATTTAGATCAATTAGAAATCAGCCATTCCACAGTCCGGAACATAATTTACAAATGGAGAACATTTAAAACAGCCGCCAACATGGCCAGATCAGGCCGTCCTAGCAAGTTCAACCCAGGAGCAGACTGCAAGATGCTTAAAGAACTCTCGAACAATCGTAAAATGTCATCACGGGATCTACAGGTAGCTCTTGCCACAGTTGATGTCTAAGTACATATATCTATGATCAGAAAGAGACTGTACAAATTTGATTTTCATGGGAAGTGTGCAAGGAAGATACCCTTGCTGTCAAAAAAAAAAACATCAGGGCAAGACTAAAGTTTGCCAGAGAACACCTAGACAAAGACCAGGACTTCTGGAACAATGTGCTTTGGACAGATGAATCCAAAGTTGAATTATTTGGGCACAGTAACAGAAGACATGTTTGGCACAAACCAAAGACAGCATTTGAGCACAAGAACCTCATACCAACTGTGAAGCATGGGGGTGGAAATGTCATGGTTCAGGGCTGCTTTGCTGCAGCAGGGCCTGGTTGGATCGTCATCATGGAATCTACTATGAATTATTTATTGTATCAGAGGGTGCTTGAGGAAAATGTGAGAAAATCTGTCTGAAAATTGAAGCTGAAGCGGATGAGGACCATGCAACATGAAAATGTCCCAAAATTCCAGTAAATCCACCAAAGAATGGCTCAAAAGAAAGAAATGGAGAGTTCTGGAATGGCCTAGTCAAAGGCCAGAGCTTAATCCTACGGAGTTGCTGTGGGGTGATTTGAAACGGGCTGTGCATGCAAGAAACGAATCATGAGATGCAGTACCGAGACAAAAAAATTAAAACTGTCAAAGGAAAGTTGTTTTAAAAGCAGTGCTGTCAAACAATTAAAATAACTAATCGCATAAACGTCTGTAGTTAAACGCGATTAATCACAATTTTAGAATTTGTTAAAATTTGGTCCTACATAAACAATTTTCTGTTTAAAAATCAGTGCATTGTTAGAGATATTATGTTTTGTAAACTATGGACATTTCTTGATTTTAAATTAAATAAGTGCAGGAGCACTATCTGGAAAGCTACAGGCACGTTATCCAACACTGAATCACATTTATGCTTTTCATGGTACTGTACTTTAGGCCAAAATATGGTTAGAATTGTGGTTCAGGTCAGGGCCTGCAAACAAGCAACATTTTTGATAGGTGATTGGCCAAAATACTTATCTTTACTAAATGATTTCCAAATGTCATAAGGCATTACTTAAATAGGCAAAGGCATAAGGTAGGCAAGGTAGCCAGAGATGTTTATCCACAAACATTAATCAGAATCAGATACAGTTAGGTCCGGAAATAATTGTATACTGACACGTTTTGTTATTTTGGCTGTTTATCAAAATGTATTCAAGTTACAGTTAAATAATGAATACGGGCTTAAAGTGCAGTCTCTCAGCTTTTCAAATCCAAATTGGAGGAAGGGGTTTAGGAATTACAGCTCTTTAATATGTAGCCCTCTCTTTTTCAAGGGACCAAAGTTAATTGGACAATTGACTCAAAAGCTGTTTCATGGACAGGTTTGGGCTATTCCAGTAAAGGCCTGGCAAAGCATCACAAAGGAGGAAACCCAACGTCAGGTAATGTCCATGTGTTCCAGACTTCAAGCATTCACTGCCTGCATAGGATTCTCAACAAAGTATTAAAAATTAAATTTTATTTATGATTGTGTTAATTTGTCCAATTACATTTGAGCCCCTGAAATGCGGTCAAAGGAGCTCTCAATGCAAGTGAAACAGGCCTTCCTTCGGCTGCAAAAAAAAAAATTCCATCAGAGAGATAGCAGGAACAGTAGGAGTGGCCAAATCAACAGTTTGGTACATTCTGAGAAAAAAAGAATGCAGCACTGGTGAGCTCTGCAACATGAAAAGGCCTGGACGTCCACGGAAGACAACAGTGGTGGATGATCGTAGGATCCTTTCCATGGTAAAAAAAACCCTTCACAACATCCAGCCAAGCGAAGAACACTCTCCAGGAGGTAGGCATATCATTATCCAAGTCTACTATAAAAAGAAGTCTTCACGAGAGCAAATACAGAGGGTTCACCACAAGGTGCAAACCATAAGCCTCAAGAATAGAAAGGCCAGATTTGACTTTGCCTAAAACATCTAAAAAAGCCAGCCTAGTTCTGGAACAGCATTCTTTGGACAGATGAAACGAAGATCAACCTGTACAAGAATGATGGGAAGAAAAAATTATGGAGAAGGCTTGGAAAGGCTCATGATCCGAAGCATACCACATCATCTGTAAAACACGGTGGAGGCAGTGTGGTGGCATGGCCATGCATGGCTATCAATGGCACTGGGTCACTAGTGTTTACTGATAATGTGACAGAAAACAGAAGCAACCACATGAATTCTGAAGTGTATAGGGATGTATTGTCTGCTCAGATTCAGCCAAATTCAGCAAAGTTGATTGGATGGCGCTTCACTTTACAGATGGACAATGACCCAAAACATACTGCGAAAGCAACCCAGGAGTTTTTTAAGGCAAAGAAGTGGAATATTCTGCAGTGGTCGAGTCAATCACCTGATCTCAACCTGATCGAGCATGCATCTCACTTGCTGAAGACAAAACTTAAGGCAGAAAGACCCACGACCAAACAACAACTGAAGACAGCTGCAGTTAACGCCTGGCAAAGCATCACAAGGAGGAAACCCAGCGTTTAGTGGTGTCAATGTGTTCCAGACTTCAAGCAGTCATTGTCTGAAAAGGATTCTCGACAAAGTATTAAAAATGTACATTTTATTTGATTGTGTTCATTTGTCCAATTACATGTGAGCCCCTGAAATAAGGGGACCATGTATGAAAAGGGTTGCAATTCCTATACGTTTCATGCAAAATTTTTGTTCAACCACTTGAATTAAAGCTGAAAGTCTGCACTTCAATTGCATCTCGGTTGTTTCATTTCAAATCCATTGTGGTGGCGTACAGAGCCAAAAATATGAAAATTGTGTCAGTGTCCAAATATTTCTGGACCTAACTGTATGTAATTTATTCATGCTCAGCATGGAAGTTGTTAGTTCTACAATTATAATATATGTTTTAGTGGAAATGCGACTGGCAACAAAATTAATGTCTAGTTAAGATGTAACATAAAATAAAATACCTTGCTAAAAGCAAGGTTAACAGGTGGATTCATGCACACACAGCATCTAGGGATCAGTTTGAGAAAATGGACGTATTTTCTTCTTGTAGAAATTCCAATTTCCAACTTGGAACAATGCAGACTAACGTTTGAGTACTACCGTGCTGTTACACTCCGTTCACACGTAAATGGCATGCCATTGTTGAAAGCATAAGCGCTCCATTTAACGGCAGGATTCACAGGAAAATGGCAAGTCAACACGATTCACGACATGATTGTGTAGGCCACTCTACATTGATATATTGAAAAAAGTCAGTGTGAAGCTCTCTGGACCATTCCAGCACAAGTCAAGCGCCAACTTACCCGTATACTGTTGCAAATCAATTAGTGACAGCTCCCGCTTAACTCAAAAAAAGAAAAATTAACGCAGTTACGCTGACAAAAAAAATTAATGGAGTTATGGCAAGACATCAGCAAGATGGAAGGAGATAACATGTGCCATTACGATACACATATGCAAAGACATGGTCCCGATTTACACGGTTGAGAAGACGGCTTAGATCATTAGTCAAAACCCTTGACCCGAGGTATGTCATGCTGACGTGGACAAGCAGAACGACAGAGCCCTATATTTGATATTTTATATTCATATTGTAGGCCTTTATTTATTTTGTTTGCTCTTAGGCTGATACTCTACATGAAAGAGTCATGTTTACCTAATATTTTATATTCATACTGTAGGCCTATGGTTTTTCTGTTTGTTTTTATGGGTGATGCACAACTTGAGTCATGTTGACTTGACATTTTATATTCATATTGTAGTAGGCCTATGTTTATTTTGTTTGCTCTTATAGCTGGTAAGTTTTGTTTATACTTGATGTTCTATATTCATATTGTAGGCCTTCATTACGTTTGCTGCTATAATTCACTTGAGAGTAATTTTTGTTTACTTTGCACTACAAGTTCTAAATAAAAGGAGAAAATGGCCAGTTTGGCAAGTATTTAATTCAGAGGAGGATCCAAACAATAGGCTTTACCATGTGATTATTTTATATAAACTTTCAAGAAAATGTGCTACATCATGATATATCATTATTGTGAAATAAAACGACTTATATCGTGATAGATAACTTTGGCAATATCACCCATCCCTACTGCAGTTGTTCCTAAGCTGCTGTGCTTGACGAGAAGCAGATTTGACAAGCATTATAATTTACATTTGCTAAATTTTTACATTGCAAAATTGGTCACAATAGCTTTGGACTCAAACACACGAAATCTGGTTATATGTTAGCCCGCAGAAATCAGTATCAATCAGACCAATTTATTAAAATGAAATATTTTATATGAAAAACTTAGTTGAAGACAATACTTGATTAGGCTAACTGAATTTTGGCCTCAACTTGGTGTTTCCATATGAAATGTTTAATTTGAACAGAGCACAAATATTATAAAATGTAAATGTATCTGGTTTGCAAAAACTATTACCTTGGCATAGAAAATAATAGAAAAAGGGGTTTAAAAAATCTGCAAATCAGGTATTTGAAATGTCAGCCTGGTTCACTGCTGGTGGGGTACTTACCTGGTGCGCGGGGTCATGACACCAGGAGACATGCGCTGTGGGCTCTTCATGGGGGAGATGTAGACGTTGTTGCTGCCAGGCACTCTCAGGGGAGAGTTCTGGAACTTGTAGGGGCTGCAGGGAATTTGTGGGATGGGGGAGAGTGTGGGGGGCTGGGGGGAGAGACCACAGTGACTGTTAGAGAATAGCGGAACATGTCTCTGCCAGACCTCAGGTCAGTACGTCATGGTGCCACACAGGGGCGCTGAATGTCCGTCTCACCCTGTTAGAAGCGTATTGCAAGATGTTGGTCTTCAGTTTTTGCATGAATACTAGGTTGTAGAAGACAATGATTGAGTCATACTGGCCATCCCGGATCAACACATGCTTAAATGTCTGCAAAAAAGACAGGAAGAAAATAACTTCAGAGGGACTGCTTCGTATTGGACTCAATCACACGATCACACCATTTAAATGGTCAAGCTGCAGCAAGAACAAAATTCTGTTCTTAAAACGGTATCTTACTTCCTCTAAAAGTGACCCCACCTAGTTTGAGACCACAGTTAAAATTAAGTTCATTTAGGCACATCTCTTGCTAATTTTATTGGGTAGAACTGGTTGTCACCCATTTGTTCTTCTAAAACAATTATAAAGTCAAATGAATCACAACCAATATGCATGAAATCCGATAAAGTCCCAGATTCCTTAACGACATCTCCACTGCATAAGTAGGCAGTTAGTATTTCTGTGTACTCACCTCTGGGTTGGTGTTGGGCATGTTCTTGTAAGCAGTGACAATGGTCTTGAAACGCAAATCCACATTTTTCACTTTGCATATGGCATACATGGCCGACATCATCAACTGTTTGCAGGGGAAAAAAAACATTGCAAGTGATAGCTATTATTAATAATAATTGAGAAAAAAAACAATGTGTGCTAATATTTGAGTGTGTGACTCTTCTCAGATTAACTGTCTGGGAGGCCAAGTTAGCCATTATATATTTTTACAGACATTGTTATACTTTACTGGACAGGAACCGGGTGTACGAATTCAAACCCACACTGCAGCAGTGTAAGAGCACTGGGGGAAGTGGATTAGACAGCTGGATCACCCAAGGCCACAGCACTGTCAAAGTTTAGGGTCTAATAACCTCCTTCCTACACAGATTTTCTGATTACTACATAATATTTTGTATGCGGTAATAGTTGTGGTAGTGTCATGGTTTGGGGATGTTTTGCAGACACAGAAGATATTTTATGTTTTGGAATGGCCTAATCTGAAATGTCAGCAAGAAACATCCATGTCAGTTTCCTAGACAGAGAACAGCAGAAAAATATTTGAATGCTTTTAATTGCGACTATATTTCACAGAACAGAAGTATTTGGCAATGCCATCTTCAAACCTGCCCGCCATCACCAGCACTCCTGCCCACTGACACCTGCAACTATGTTGATCTAAATAATGACCTCTCCACAATCCAAACTATGATCTGTTGGAAAGACTGACAGCTTTAACCCGTGTGTGTGTGTGTGTGTGTGATACCTGGTCGAGATGACGGTCTCTCATCAGGTCATACTCATGCTGCAGGGTGTGCTGGTAGAGCGTCCACATGATGGGCTCCAACTCAGGATGAGAGGTGAGCAGGCGTGTGTAAAGCATCTTCAGCCTCATGTAGGCCAGTCGGTACACTGCAAGAACAAAGGCGTTTCAAACAGGTCATAGACAGACAACCAGTCATAAACTAACACTGCACAGAGGACTACTACAACCAACTATTTAGTGACATTTTACATTTTTTGTAGAAGACGCTGAGAGATTTGGACTGGGGGTGCCTAGGGGTTTGGTTGGGTGCCGGGGCAGGGGGCTGAGAGGGCGGCGTGGCCGGACATTCAGGTGCCGTCAGGGTATGGTTACTGGGGCGCACAGGAGAAAGATACCTGCCAGAGAGAAAAAGAGAGAAAAGAATATCATAAGCTTCCATGGAAATACTGAAATAGATCAATGATGCTCACTGACTTATTCTTAAACCATTTAAAAAAAAAAAAAATGATTATCCTTATCCTGACCTCTGACAAGTCTTTTCTAAAACCCAGGACAGAAATGTGGCCAAACAAGCCTTTTATTCCATATTCACTTAGCCAATACACCAACACATTTGAGGAAAAAAAAAAAAAATGTATCGCTTCGCTGACCCATTTAGAAGTTTTAATCACATCAAGGCAATCGTCTGAACTTGGCAATAAACTGCACATTTTCCCAAAGGCAATTACCATAAAAGAGGTGTGTCAGTAAAGTTGGAAGCTGATGACTTACAGGTCAGCTGCAGTGTGGTTGTGCTGTAGGGGTTGGTTCAGGGTGGCAGTGGGCTCAGCTTGCTCCACCGGGCCATCCTCACGAGTCTGTCTGAGCAGCTCAAATAAAGGAGAGTCCTAGAAGGGGGAAACTGAAGAATTACCAACACATAAAGACAAAGTAAGACCAAGTTCATGAAACGGGGTCACAGAGCAAATGATGTCCAAGTTACGTAACGCGCATCATTGGTGGGAGCACCACTAAGTGAGAGTTGAGATTAAGAGGCGTGAACCTGCGTTTTCATTGGTATGAACTCCACTGGTTGGCAGATCAGCGCTTTAAAATAACAGACCCTCAACTGGCCTTCTTGAACTGTTATTCCACAGCCCAGCTGTGTCCTCTGCACTTAGGGAGGAAAACACTGAATGACTCTGGTTTCAGCTGTTCCCTCGAATTTCAGGACATTGTCCTATCGGAGTGTAAAACTGCAGGAGGGGAAAGAATGCGTCTGCTCTGACCTTAGTCCGGAACATTCTGTATTCCTATGATAGTAGCCGTTTACCCACTTTAGAAGAAGCTTTGACCATTGTCAAAGCCACTAACCAGGTCAACATAATTGCTGAGGATGACAAGAACGGATTAATTCTTCATTTGATTTTTTAGGTCCCTCAGGCAACGTTCCTTCCTAAAATAACAAACAAGAGAAATTCAATTCCATATTACCCATCTACAGGGTAAACACCCCACGTCACTAGTCATGTTGGGCTTGACCTTTGGAACATGGGCACTCCCTAAGCATCACGGTAGCGTTATAGAAGACTAATGTAGTATTATTTACTACTTCACCAGAAATTCCAAACACACCAAGTGAGCCATGCAATGCAAAACAGAAGCAGACTTTCTCTGGGTTTGTTTCCAGATTCAAATTCAGAAAAAGGTGTGCTCTTTATTGAACACTCGTATGCATGCCCACACACGCAAGCATACAGCACGAATATGTGACTAAGTCACTGAAAACCGCACCTAGCTCCTTTCCCAGCTTCATCGCCTTGGCAGTCTGCACGTTCACATGCTATTATTGAACCCTCCCCCTACCTGACTAGCCGAAGTGTCCGCCTGCTGGCGCCCTGACTAATAAAGAAAGTGAACTGTGTTCTGGGTTTGACAGCAGAGTAAGTTTCGAAAACACTACCACGTCAACCCCACCCACCATACTCAAGTCAACCCCACCCCACCAAGTCACATCCAGCAGCAGCAGTCGGATGTGGGAGGGCCTTGGAGGGGTGGTGGCCAATTGTTCCCAGTGTGAAAGCACTGGGAAGCTTCAGTATGTAGTAGAGCCTCAGAAATGAAGACATTGTTATATCTCTGAACTGAAGACAAGCTCTCTCCGGTGGCCAGCACCGGCAAACTGCAGTACAGTCTGTTGTTTTGCAAGCATAGGGTCAGAAGGAGAACCATGCCCCCAGGGGCTGCAGGAGCAACATACAGAAAGAGGGCTGCCAGAAGCCAGGAGGGAGGTACCCAGAGGAACAGCAGCGCCTTCTCTTTCAAACACTCAGCTCACAGAACTCAAGAGAGGCACATGACTCCCCCATCTATCACCAGAGCAAGAAACACCACTGCCTCACAGTGAGAGGACATAAAAACGTACACGGGATCTTGGAAACAAATGGATACATCTTGCTCTTGCTAATGGATTAACAGAAAGGATTTACGTGTTAGATACAAGCGCAGGTATTTTAGTTACTGGGCTGTCTTGCAAGACATATTGATGGTTGTGCTAGCATGAGCACATCTTTGTCATTACACAAATTGGAGTGTGTGAAAGAGAAAGTGCGGGGATCTTTTCAGTTAGTTTTCCCTTAACGGGGAAAGACTAACGCTCAACTGGACATTCTGAAGTGATATTAATTAATTAATAAATGTTTACTCCAGAAATTAAGGACACTGACCGCTAATCTTTGCAATGATCTTGTACAAGTGATCTCTTTTGATAATCATCAACACTTCCATCCCCCAAACCCATCCCAACTCCTCTCTAAAGATGTATAACAGCACTCTAGAAACTGGTGGCATCAGTACTCTTGTCGTGAGCCAAACCAACATGAGCTGCATTAAGAGTGATGGCTTTAAGTACAGTCTGTACACCTATGTCTTCAGCATAGTCTTCATAATTGGACTGTTGTCCAACATGGCTGCTGTTTACATCTTTCTATGTACGCTGAAGCTGCGCAACGAGACCACCACCTACATGATGAACCTGGTTGTGTCGGACCTGCTTTTTGTTCTTAGCCTGCCCTTCAGGATCTTCTACTTCATCAAGCGGGACTGGCCATTTGGCAGGATGCTATGCCAGCTTTCAGTCTCCGTCTTTTACACCAATATGTATGGCAGCATTCTCTTCCTCACATGCATCAGCGTGGACCGTTTCCTGGCCATTGTCCATCCATTTCGATCGCAGACATTGCGGACAAAACGGAACGCCAAACTGGCCTGTTGCGCTGTGTGGGTGTTGGTGCTCTCTGGCAGCCTAGCGACAGGATTCCTCCTGGACACTACTTCACTGAACAACGAAAGCTCAGACCCTTCAGTCTACTGCTTTGAGAATTTCTCCAACAACCAGTGGAAGTCCAGCCTGTCCAAAGTAGTTGTGTTTATTGAGACGGTGGGATTCCTGATTCCATTGTTACTCAACATCTTCTGCACCGTCTCTGTTCTACAAACGCTACGCCAGCCGCAAGCCATCAGCCGAGGGGGCCAGATCAACAAAACCAAGATCCTGAGGATGATCGTAGTCCATATCCTCATCTTCTGCTTCTGCTTCATCCCCTATAACATCAACCTGGTGTTCTACGCACTGGTCCGCACCAAGCTGCTGAGGGGCTGCGCTGCAGAGTCCGTGGTGAGGACCATTTACCCGATTGCCCTCTGCATCGCGGTCTCAAACTGCTGCTTTGACCCCATCATCTACTATTTCACCTCTGAGACCATCCAGAACTCCATCAAACGAAAGTCAATGGCGGTTTTCAAAGGCAACACACTGTGCGATGGACATCGGACGGACACTCTGCAGATCCAGAGCACCAAGCAGAGAATTCTGAACACTTTGACAGACAGTCAAGTGTGTCGCGAGTCCACTGTGTGACATCATCATGATAGGTCAGTGCAATATGACATCAACATTTCAGTGAGTCAACTGTTGGGGCAACACACTCGGATTATCTGAAGTAACATGGGATATGGGAGGTCAGCAGTGGACTCTAAGGACCCTGGTAGTAGAGGAACAGGAAGCAAACCCTTTTGTGCCAAACCATCCTTCCATTAAGTGTTGACTCAGTCATCATGTCAACAACATTGCTGGTCATGAAGATGAGCTCGCAGGTCTAGGAAGGAGCCCTACAGCTATGGGTTGGATTTACAAAACAAGTATGAGTTTTGTTTCTAAACACATATGACATTGCGACACTGTTGTTCCTCTATCAACAATTCTACGATACCATTCAGTGTTTCACCAATGACTAAGGACAGTACTGTATATTACATAATAATAAAAAGAAATACCACATTTGACCACCACCACCCAACCACCAAACAGCAATGGTGCCCTGAATAAATATAAGAAAGCAAAACCAGTTTCTCTTTTGTTGAATCACCTTGATGGTGGTAAATATGTATGATATCATCCAGTTCGACTTTTGAACATAATAAACGGAAATGTGTATAATACTATCCAGTATGACCTTTGAACACAAACGGAAATATGTGTAGTTCATTTAACAAAGGCAGGTCTCAAATCAGCACTACAGACTTAAGACTATGCCTCAGGTTTTAAGCAGAAAACAGAACACTGACAAAACCAAAGAGCATAGGCTATTTAATTCTGTATTTTAGGGAATCAACAACATTAGTATTGAGTTTCAACTGTGTATTTTTTCAGTTCAATCTGTTTTTACCCCAAACCATATCAAGGTTTATTGTGAACAAGTTAAGTCTTGGTGCAGCACGACTTGCACACATTTGAGAAATCTATGGCTTTACTATGAGAAGATATATTGGTTAACTTTCCGTGCTCTAAGCAACAAGAGTATAGGGCATTCAGTGGGAGCAACAAACAGGCACTGCATTCCCGATTAACTCTCTGGGGCAAACAGAAAGACAGCGCTCTTCTTCACTACACATCTGATTGGAAGGACTGTGGAACAAAATTAGACGAGTAAGCACACGTCTCTCTGGGGAACGTAAATCACAGTCCTGTTTTTGCAACAATCCTTAAACATACAAAAGTCAAATAGGCCTAAAAATCCCAAAACACTTAAGAGTTATAAAGGTCCCTGCGCTTACCATGATGCAATGAGATATGCAGTTTAAGGCCACACTGTCTTGAGCCAACATAAAACACAGAGGCTAAGAGAAAAAGTTGCCATTTTAAAGCATATGTCCTGAAAGGCTATACTTATTACTATGGGGACGACAAAACTTCAGCTTACGTAATGCTATTGTTTAAATTGTGCCATGAAGCAAAGAGAAAATTTTACAATTTTAAAGGGTATTTCCTGCTACTGAATTGTACACTTTTGCCATGGGGCTGAGAGTAAGATTTGAAGTCCTGCAATTCTGAAAATTCTGCTATCATATTCCATGTAGGAGCCCCCGGCTTAATGTAAAGGGTTGGGTGCCCCAGGGCAGGCCCACTTTGTAATCCTAACTTACAGAAGTCAAAAGCCACCAGGGAAAAATACTAATTATGTCGAGACTTTACAAGCAGCATCAGGATATCACCTTACCTCACTGTACTGTATCATACCACTTAACTGGTTAATGAAACATGGTGAGGTTTGTCTGAGAGTTGGAAGTTAAACACCATTATTGATTCAGTGTGACAAACAGAACAATAGTGTATGAGTGAGAATGGGCGTCAGGTTTTCCCATGAGCTTTTTCGACAATAAAATAAATGGAAAAACCTGTTCAGCCAAATTGTGAGAGAAAACAAAAACAAAGCGGACTCAGCCACCCATTTCACCAACACTCAATTTCATTCCATTATAAAATGGTTTGCCACATTCCATGTTTTGACGTTCTAACTACCTAGTAGTTGGGCCGTGCAATGTCTGGATTTACACATCATCCCAACCACCTGCGTAAACATTGTGTGCATGAAAGGGTAATAATGCATGTGTATTACACCACAAAGAGCTGAGGGCTGAAACCGTACACGAGTTAGGGCTGAAACCGTACACGAGTTAGGGCTGAAACCAGGGTTTACGTTAGCTGGCAAATGTCTGCTTTCTGCCGCTATCAGGTGTAGTTGTCTGGCAGATGAAAATATCAACGGTCAAAATGTCCGGTGGGAAATATGCCAAATTAATAAACAGATTAATAGCATATTAAATAGCCTAATATTGTGTGACCCATATGATCTGTTGCCAAGAAAACAGCGAGCCTCCACTCGCTCTTACACTAAGACATTACTGAGTGTTTGGTCATGACTAAGTGTGGCGCGAGACTCAAAAGCCACACACTCCGGCAGCAACTCCAGCATAGAACTCCTAAACGTCGAAGGTGAAGCAGACATCCCCGGGCCGACTTGAAAAAAAAAAAAAACAAGCGATGGGTGCCACTGAGGCCAGCAAGACCACTGAAAAACATAGTTATTTGAAATAGCCTTCCTTACGTAGCAAAACGTGTTTCAACGTTTAATATGCAATGGGACAACATATATTTATATCCATACATTTAAATGCTCATTATCTAATTAGGAAATGTGGATGTAAATGACAAAAGTCGACTTAACAATATTAGTAAAAACATTTTACACACGCTTGAGTGTTTATCCTTTGGTCAGTCAGAGTTGATACGACAAATAAACAACTGAAATGGGTTTGTCTATTGAATAATAATGTTGCGAAATTAGGCTACATTATGGTGTAATGCAAAACAATTTGAAACTAGATATAAACATACTGAAATTTAGAAGCAAACGAGTCTCAGTAAATGATCTCCGCAGAGCTGTCAAATGCTCTGACATATTGTATGTTTTTGACCATATGTCACATCCTTAATGTCTGTCAGTCTCACCACAGTGGCAGTGGACCGCTGTCAGTCTCACCACAGTGGCAGTGGACCGCTGTCAGTCTCACCACAGTGGCAGTGGACCGCTGTCAGTCTCACCACAGTGGCAGTGGACCGCTGTCAGTCTCACCACAGTGGCAGTGGACCGCTGTCAGTCTCACCACAGTGGCAGTGGACCGCTGTCAGTCTCACCACAGTGGCAGTAGACTGCTGTCAATATCATCAATGTGCAATTTAAACTCCATAAAATAAATTAGTCTAATAAAGGGTTTGGTATACATAACAGATATTAAATTGCTGGTACAGAAGGCAGTACTGTAGTTATATACAATGGACCGGGATGGGCTATAACAATAGGAATTGCATAACACGTTGTATAACGTTATTTAGACTGGCAAGTGAGCAAGCCGTAATCTACATAACAGCTTGAAGCATTGTCTTTATCAGAGAATTCTACAGGTAATTAGCAAGACAAGCGCAGCTTGTTCATGATGAAAGAAAAAGATAAGAAACACATAAGCAAGTCTACACCAGAATAATTGAGAAACAACACAATTTAAGTTTTGGAATCGCAATGCCAATGTTGAGACATAAACACCATTAAAATGTTGTGTCAGGAACTACGCTGAAACAAGAAGTTCAAAAACACACAAGAAGCTTAAAAACACATAAATGCTGCTGATATCCCTTTCAAAAAATATAGGCTAATACTGCTACAACTCCATCATTTCTTTCTGAAAAGAATTTGGTAATGTTTAACGTCCCCTTAACACACACCATAGAAACATTTACACAACATTTGTGGCATGCATTAATAAGCAATATGATGTCTGTATAGGAATTCTGAGATGTAGTAACAATATGAACACAACTACTAATTTAACTAAACAACTATGCATGAGCAAAATGTATCACGTTTTGCTCGTGCACCCTTAATGTTATGTGAGTCCTGTAGGCTGGAGTTTTGCAAAGTATGTATTTTACACTTTGGTGTCAAATATGCTAAAAGCAAGTGAGAGGCATAATGAGTTCTGCCAGTGAAATGCCTGTCCATACAGCTAACAAAATTTGAGTTTATTTAGCAAGAAGAATGTCATCTCTTATAGAGGTTTAGTTCTATTTCATGATGGAACTTTATGTGATGTGTACAGTCTATGCATGTGAGTGATTGGTACTGATGTGACGTACCCCCCTCCAGGCAATGGACTCCATGATTTGGTATTCGCAGCTTTCCAGGTGCTTGACGATGTCTTTGCTCAGGCTAGGCTGCTCAGCCTTGATAAAGCTCTCGATCACCTTGTAGAAGTCAAACGCTGCCAGCTGGAACACATCTAGAATCCATGGAAAGCTTAGGTCTGTCTCCGCAGAGACACCATTGCTGTAGACTCCAGTCTTGGAGCTCCCTAAGAGGACAATTGAGGAGAGTGAAATCCTGATGCATCGCTGTTGATTGATGATGTATACAAAGTAGTATTGTCAAACGATTAAAATAATTAATCACAATGAATTGCAAAAACCTCCATAATTAATCACAATTTTAGGATGTGTTCAAATTTGTATAAATAAACACTTTTCTGTTTAAAAAGCTATGCATTATGTTAGAGACATTATGTTTTATTGTAAACTATGGACAGTGCTTGATTTGAAATTAAATAAGTGCAGGAGCTGTCTTTTTCCAAGTTCGGCCATTAGAAAAGGGGATGTCATGGCCCTTAAATTTCACCCCTCAAATTACCACAATGACTGTCAGAATCTATTTGTTGCCCACGTAAATTGAAATAGAAAGTTTCTTGTCTCTGGTCCAATAGTTCTGCCATCTTCCACCATTGTGCTCTTCATCAAGGCACCAAGTACAACAGCTATTTTAGGATTATGTACAAAACGCATACAGTTAGGTCCGGACATATTTGAACACTGACACAATTTTCAGAATTTTGGCTCTGTACGCCACCACAATGGATTTGAAATGTAACAACCGAGAAGTGCAGACTTTCAGCTTAAATTTAAGGGGTTGAACAAAAATATCGTATGAAACGTATAGGAATTGCAACCATTTTCATACACAGTCCTCTTATTTCAGGGGCTCACATGTAATTGGACAAATGAACACAATCAAATAAAATGTACATTGTTAATCCTTTGTAGGGGCAGGCAATGGCTGCTTGAAGTCTGGAACACATGGACATCATCAAACGTTGGGTTTCCTCCTTGTGATGCTTTGCCAGGCCTTTACTGCAGCTGTCTTCAGTTTTTGTTTGTTCGTGGGTCTTTCTGCCTTAAGTTTTGTCTTCAGCAAGTGAAATGCATGTTCGATCAGGTTGAGATCAGGTGATTGACTTGGTCATTGCAGAATATTCCACTTCTTTGCCTTAAAAAACTCCTGGGTTGCTTTCACAGTATGTTTTGGGTCATTGCCCATCTGTAAAGTGAAGCGCCATCCAATCAACTTCGCTGAATTTGGCTGAATCTGAGCAGACAATACATCCCTATACACTTCAGAATTAATGTGGTTGCTTCTGTTTTCTGTCACATTATCAGTAAACACTAGTGACCCAGTGCCATTGATAGCCATGCATGGCCATGCCACCACACTGCCTCCACCGTGTTTTACAGATGATGTGGTATGCTTCGGATCATGAGCCATTCCAAGCCTTCTCCATAATTTTTTCTTCCCATCATTCTTGTACAGGTTGATCTTCGTTTCATCTGTCCAAAGAATGCTGTTCCAGAACTGGGCTGGCTTTTTTAGATGTTTTTGGCAAAGTCAAATCTGGCCTTTCTATTCTAGAGGCTTATGAATGGTTTGCACCTTGTGGTGAACCCTCTGTATTTGCTCTTGTGATGTCTTCTCTTTACGGTAGACTTGGATAATGATATGCCTACCTCCTGGAGCGTGTTCTTCGCTTGGCTGGATGTTGTGAAGGGGTTTTTCTTTACCATGGAAAGGATCCTACGATCATCCACCACTGTTGTCTTCCATGGACATCCAGGCCTTTTCATGTTGCAGAGCTCACCAGTGCATTCTTTTTTCTCAGAATGTACCAAACTGTTGATTTGGCCACTCCTACTGTTCCTGCTATCGCCCTGATGGATTTTTTTTTTGCAGCCTAAGGAAGGCCTGTTTCACTTGCATTGAGAGCTCCTTTGAACGCATGTTGTGGTTTCACAGCAACAGATTCCAAATGCGAATGCCACACATGGAATCAACTCCAGACCTTTTACCTGCTTAACTGATGAAGAAATAACAAAAGGAGTTGCCCACACCTGTCCATGAAACAGCTTTTGAGTCAATTACTTTAGGTCCCTTGAAAAAGAGGGGGCTACATATCAAAGAGCTATAATTCATAAACCCTTCCTCCAATTTGTATGTGAATACCCACAAATTAAAGCTGAGAGATTGTACTTTTAGCCCGTATTCATTATTTAACTGTAACTTGAAGATATTTTGGTAAACAGCCAAAATAACAAAACTTGTGTCAGTGTCCAATTATTTCCGGACCTAACTGTCTTCCCCCTATCTGGAAAGCTGCGGACACTGAATCAAACCTATGCTTTTCGTGATTTTGACCTTGGATTTTTTGAGTAAAATGGGGTTAGAATGGGGTTCTGGTGAGGGCCTGGAAACAATTGGCTTCTTTAATAGTTGGCCACACCCAAATACATATATGTTTATTTTTAACCTAATGCAATTAGGTATGTTACTTAATAGGCAAAAGCATAAGGGAGGACAGGTAGCTAGAGATGTTTATCCACAAACATTAAACAGAAGAGATCTCTTATTTATGCACAGCAGGGAAGTTGTAGATTCCGCTATTACCCCAAAATATATTTGTGAAAATGCGACTGGCAATGAGATAAATGCTTAGCTTAGGCTAGCAACAACATAAAATAAGTATACCTTACCATGCTAAAAGCAAGGTTAACAGGTGGATTCACGTGCACATATCGTCTCGGGACCAGTATCTGAAAAGGGTGAGAGGGGAGGTACGACTGTTCTTCTCGTAGATATTCCAATTTCCAACAATTTGGAACAGCACAGACTGTGTTCTAACGTACTAACGCGCTTTTAGGCAGGATTCACAGACAAGTGGCGAGTAAACAACTCAGGATAGGAATGCGTAACCTAATCTCCATTGTTGTATTGAAACAAGAAAAGGAATCAGGCAAACCTAGATCGGCCAGCTACCAATTAGAAGGAATGAATGTTGTTGCCCTCACTGGATTCGAACCTTGGTCTCCCATGTGACAGGCTGTGTCTTTACCCACAACGGCACTAAGCTAAATGTATTCTGAGTGTCAATATAGCGTCTCGACATTAGATAATTTTGTCACACATTAACATCACGCCAAGTTTGAATATTTTGCTAGACACCATTAAGCATTGTGTTGAACTGCCTAACGTTTCTTATTATGTTTACTTCCACCAAAAATAGCATCTATGAACTGTATGGCTTTTGCCACTGGCCTTTTAAGAACTTATTAGCCAGTAATCGGCTTCCTAGTATCTACTAACTTACTACTTGGAATAGTCATAAGAATTGTGCAATTGCTAGCGAGACTGAAGGTGAACTTTACACTGCCAAAGATAATTCACTTCATGGCACAATGTTCATTTTTCTTTCATTCATGAATGACATTGATACAATAACTATCAATATAGGTGACGATAACTGACTTTGAAAAGTGAAAAGACAAGAGAATCGTGGAAACCGCTCCTCTTACTGCCCAAGGGGTTGTGATCTATATTACCCAAAAAAGCATGCACAAACACGTACCACGAAAATCCACCAGAAATAGTCACAATATAACCGTGAACAGTATTATTTTAAGCTTACTATAACGTAGCTACTGAACGTTGTAGCCAGCAAAGTGTTTGTCTATCCTGAACAAATCCTAATGCATAATTTGTTTTGACACTTTGCGGCGAGGCTCGAACACCAGTCCCCTGCATGGCAGTCCGCGTTTCTAACCACTACGCTATTTAACAAGGGCAGTCACAGTCAGTCAGTCACTCACTCAGTAAGAGACATTTGCTCTTCTCGGCCGACTCCGCTTACGCGGGGTGACAAAAAGTTAATGTGAAGCGCTCAGGACAACTCCAACACAAGTCAAGTCCCAATAAAGTTGTAAATCAATAAGAGACAGCTCCCGCCCAAGTCAAGCAGTAGCCTAACTATGGATGGTGTAGGCTCAAACAAGAAAAATGCGTTAATGGCGACCAAAAAATTAACGCCGCGTTAAGCATTTTTAATTAATCGCACGCGTTAACTTTTACAGCCCTAATATAAAGTAAACATAAAATTCACTTTTGTGAGTGTTAGGGAAAACAAGGCAGTTAAAAACAAATTAAAGACTAACACTAAGTATGGAAAATTTTTCCCCATACACTAAAATTGTCTATAGTCGTTAGGACATACTTCAGTCATAAATAAGTTAGGACATGGTTATTTAGGTGTCATACAAATTTAGAGTGTCAGTAAGATTTAGCAGTGAAAGAATGTGATTACTGGAGACTCACCTCCATAGGTAGCCATGACAACTTCCAAAGCGCAGGCCAGGAGCGAGGTGTGGAATGTGGAATCATTGAGGAGTTTACTGGAATGGAAATAACATGACTTGAGTTAGGGAAATATTTTATGTCTGGTGTCGACTGACACGGTAGTTTGTCAAATGGACATCCTCACTTCTGTTGTACACAGCTCTGTCTGCGCTGATAACGGACACGTCCCACTCAAGCACACCCCTAGAGACACTGGCCACCTCTAAGAAAAATGCTACTATAAACAATTTTCACACTGCATTTAAGGGGGTCACGTATCTAGGTAATATCTAAGTAATATCTAAGTAATATTCAGTAAGACTTCAATAAATAATTTGTAAAAATCCAACTCTGATCTAGAAACAAACGTGATACAAAATGTGAAAGCAAAGAGACTAAGGGCTTGTTTACATTACAAGACACTAGACTTATTTTAGTTTGCATAATCATTTCCATAGCATTTGGATTTACACCAGCACTGTCAAATACGTACTATGCAAAATTGTGCATGTCAATCAAGGAAAGATTTAAGATTGATATGCGTGCACACTGCACAGAAGCTTGATACAGCTCTGACACAATTGTCTTCATACTTTCAAACCTGCAGGGGCGCTCGATCAAAAATCTGGTGCACACTACCTTAGTTGGGATCACAAGATTTTAATATCTGCAAGTTCATACAACAAAATAATATAGCACCTCAAGTTTTTATCAATATGTCACGGAAAATCACTGTGATCTCAGAATTTCATGACAGAAATTTATTGTCTTACAAAATCAACTGTCATGACCAAACGATTTGGGCTTCAAAGAAATATTGTGCCACTCATTGGGTTCTTAAAAACACTGAGGTGATGAAATGTATTCTCTGTGAATTAAACATGCCTTCTCAGGAGCCCTATAAAGCTAGGCATGTCCTGTCTTTTTCAAAGAAGGGATTCAATTGCACAGAGGAAGAATGTGGTAAAGAAAAAAGGGGGTAGTGCTTTTTTTGTTCATTTAAAAAAAAAAAAAAAACTCTTGCATATAGGAAAGACATTTAAATACCATGATCATTTATGGTAGATATTCATCTATTTAGCAATTTACTAATTTCTCAAATCTGATTAAATAAGAAACAGCAAGGTAAACTGTGACAAAAATGTAACTAATTTTTAATTTAGTTAATCTATTAGTTTTTCAATATTTCATTTTGTACTATGAACCAGTGATATTGAGCCACTCCGCAGTCTGACAATAATAACATTAGGTAAAATAAATAACAATATGTACTAAGACCACTCATTAATCACTCCATCGATGTAACAACCCAGTACACTGCATTTATTAACAGTACATATACAACCTGCAGCTATTTTACTATAAATGTTTTCGAATTTAGGATATAATCCTTCTGATGAGTTGAAAGTATTTTTTGTTGCATACCTGAAATTCTGCACAGACAGCCTCTTCTCTTCCTATTGCAGGAAAAAACATATTTTAGAATTAATATTTCAGAAAATATACCCGTAAAAGCAAAGGAAACCCAGTCATTTACCGATTTCAGCATAGACTCCATGACTCTGTAATACAACCGGATGCCAAGGGTGAACCTCTGAAGAAGAGAAGGAAACTACATGAATACATTTATGATTAGAGTGAAATACAGTGTATCATAGGGTGTTGCGTATCAACAATATATTATACACCAGTTTCCCAAACTGGCAGTGTTACCATTCATGTTAGTTCTCTCAGTCAAAAATAAATAACTATCAACACTTGATTTAAGCAATGTAATTCCACAGTTATGCCTGCTGTCCTAAAGCCATGTATGGAAAAAGTATGAAAGAACTTGCACTAGGGACGTGAATTAGACATGATTTTATTATTCAATTATGGTATTCTGATATTCAAAACAAATGTTTTTTTTTAAATACATTTTTAACCTGAGTAAAGCGTAACACAGGAGTGGGTGTCATTCTAATATAACGTCGACTCAGGGGCAAGTGTGCAGATGGATGAGAAAGAAAAAAGCGGTGGTAGCCACACCAAAATCGGCTGCAGAACTAGAAGCCATTATATAATTAGCTCATAACAGTGCCTTTCTTGAAATGAGATATCTATAGCAGCTACTGTAGTTAGCTAAGCTAGCCAGCTATATGCCATTTGCTTAACTTACCACTTTCTACACTCCCCAAAGGTCTTCTGATTGAACAGCCTAACTTTATGCCTTTTGTAGCCAAATCAATTTTGTTTATAACTTTTAATTACATAAATGTATTCCATCTTCCTTTGAAAGTGTCCACTGTCCACTCGCTAACAATACATATTACACCTTTCTGACAGGGCCACCAGATCACTTGTGACATACATGTCATTAAAATAAGTTAGAAAATGTAATGGTATATTATCATACGTAAAAACTCTACATTGCAATTTAATTTATATTCAGCAAAAGCATTTTCAGGCCAATTTATTTCAATGCTGTTTTTAAAAAACAAAAAGACTACTCACATATATTCAAAACTTTTCAAATAACCATACCCATTTCTAGCACGCACTCAGAACTGTAAGTTGCTCTGGTTTAGAGCATTCGCTAAATTACTTAAATGTGGTACCTGTTTGCCCAGCCCCACACAGCGTGGTCCCACAGCTTGACCAAACCTCTTCAAGAACAACTGGCTCAGACTTTCCACACGCTGCAATACCTCCTTTGTTGGGTCCACTGTGCAGTTCTGACAGAACAAGAGTGTGGGAGAGAAGGATAAGAGGATGGTAGGAACATGTCTTTGTTACTTAATGTAGAGTACAAGACGGAATCCAGTGTAAATGTAGTCAGAAATACTTGTCAACTTATTTTTCCTGACATAATATCACTATTACAAAGTACTTTTCATTAAGCCCATGAAATCTCAGTTACTGAATAATGGATGGCCTGCTTAAAATAAAAGTAAAAAAAAATGTTAAGTAAGGTTAAGTAATCTAATGAAAACCTATTCTTGTTGATGAACTGAATGATTCTCTCAGCCATTTCAGTAGTTAGGGTTCAGCTCATCATGTTAAATTGAATCATTAAATTCAAATTATTAATTTACATATCACAAACCGATGGGATCATGCTTTTTTGTCTATGGTGAAATATTACCATACCCACAAAGTGGGTTACTGTAATTTCCCATTTATAAAGCGCGACTTATACACATTAACATTTAAACCTTAACATTTTCAACCACAGCAGTTAATACGTGGGTGTGGTTAATACACATTTTTAAAACCGTTTCCACTGGTGAACTTGTTCACAGATGATTGCGAGACGACGTAGAGGTATTAGAAACTCGCGTAGCAAATATGATACAATTGGCGTCAGGGTTTCACCAGCCAAGTGTATTTTTTACCGGCCAAAATAATAAATTGCCTTTTTGTGTCACGTTGCACAAAAATATACATTAATTTCAATACATTTCAATGAGACAATAAGGTATTATGTTGAATACAAACTTTTTTCCCGATGACAAATGAGTTGTTTCGATTTTTGTCTTTAGCATAATGGCCACACACAGAACAACTCGTCACCACAGTCTGAGCATCATACTGTAGCCAGCCTCTTGAAACTCCTTTATCTCCAAACCTCCAATTCTCACAAAACTTTATTTTTCTATGTGATGTTACAAACATGTGTTTAATGTAATGCAATAACGCCATCCCTTCACACCAGTATCTCTTCCTTGTCAACTTTCTTAACATTATTTGACAATACTTTCTTAACACCATTCCCTAATAACCTAAGTACTCCCCCTCAATTAACCATTCTCTAACTGTTCATGAATGGCCTCCCAGATTCATAACACAATCCCTCATAATTATCCGGGCAAGTGTGGTTTATAATATACAGGTGCTGGTCATATAATTAGAATATCATCAAAAAGTTGATTTATTTCAGTAATTCCATTCAAAAAGTGAAACTTAGATATTATATTCATTCATTACACACAGACTGATATATTTCAAATGTTTATTTCATTTAATTGTGATGATTAAAACTGACAACTAATGAAAATCCCAAATTCAGTATCTCAGAAAA
>JACXGI010007869.1:0-35546 GCA_016801175.1 Esox masquinongy
GAAGAGGACTGGTCACCCCTCTGTGCCTGGGTCCTCTCTAGGTTTCTTCCTAAATTTCGGCCTTCTTAGGGAGTTTTTCCTAGCCACTGAAATTCAACACTACTGTTGTTTGCTCCTTGGGGTTTTAAGGCCGGGTGTTTTGTAAAAGCACTTTGTGACAACTGCTGATGTAAAAAGGGCTTTATAAATAAATTTGATTTGATTTTGATTTAAACATGATTACAAGCATGTACACTAGAAAAAAAAACAGTCCTCATGGCCTCGTGGCCCTAAAGCCTTGGGTCAACACCGAGGGATAGTAAATCCTGGACCCGTAACTAAACCCAGAGCCAGCGGGACCATTACCTCTGAGGTGGTGTGGTCCGCTTGCAGCTGCTTGAATTGGCTCTTTAGGCGTTCCGACTCCTCCTCCCTCTCGCGTGTCATGTTGTCCATCAGCGTCTGAACCTGGACCAACTCCTTCTGCAGAACCTCCACATCCTCCACTCCCGGCCGCTGCAGCTAGAGACAGAGGGGTCAGCGTTTAGGGCACAAGACTTGGGGAAGTGGGCATCTTGTCAACCACGCCCCATTTCCCAGAGGACCAAGAACAAGACCCTAGGACCTTACAGGAAGTGAAACCCAGCTTTTTCAAAGAACTAACCACGGGTTAGTCATGCCCCCCCTTCAACTGGTCATTTAGGTTTTAATTAAAAACTCCCATTAATGTGGTGAACTCAGCAGACTACTTTTTACCTCTGACTGCAGGACATATCATTGCAGCGTGACTACATATGTGGACAAAGATCCCTACCTGTATGCGTGAGCATGTGTGATTAAATGCATGTCTAAGTGTGTACAGTCTCTGAATGTTACCAGTTCTGTGTAGAGCCGGTCCTTCTCCTGCCTTTCTGCCTGCAGCTCCAGGGCAAGGCTGGATAACCTCAGGTCCGCAGCCTCCCTCAAGCTCTTCTCCTCATCATAACGAGACTTGATGTCTGGAAAGGGCAACAACACATGCACCTTAATCACTGTAACGTCTCTATGGTGGAACAGCAATTTACCGCAGAACATACACTTACAATGAACTGTGGAGAAGAACGTCACCTATGGTTATCAATTAGCCTGCCAGCAACACAGTGATCTAAGCCACACTGAAGCTTGGTTAAAGATGGCCGCCTGGCCGTCACACACTAACCCACTATCTCTGTGGCCAGCTGGGCAGCTTTCTGCTCAAACAAGTCTTTCATCTGCTTGATGTTGAACTTCTCCGTCTCCGCCTCATTCAGCTTCAACGCCAGGGCTGCAAGAGAAAGGGGCATCAATATAAAAGTGATTGAAGTCAAATTAACAAGTCAGTATTAATTCTAGAGATGGGTTGTCTTGAGCACACCCATAGAAAAACATTGTGCAAGGGTAAATGAAAACTACCATGAATGGATCTTAATGCATAAAGAATATTATCCTAATTTACTCACCAGAATCGTCTGAGCCTGCCTGACCATCATTCTGTGGAACCTGAAAAGAGAGGACCACTGATATGTCACACCATATCAGCCAAGTAGTATATCAAACACAAACCTTGCCCATGCAATTTGACCGTAGTTTTCATTTCATTTTATCAGCTGACTGCTTCCAGAGAATCCTTACTGGTAAGAATATTTAAATGTAATGGAATCCAGACCACAACCTGAGGTAGCTGCTGTCATGAGATACTTTATGATAGTAGGTATCTTAGAGGAATTACTTGCTTCAGGTGTCCTTGCACTTTATCCAACTCCTTCTTCAGCTCGCCAGAGAACCATCGCTCCTCCTGACAGACGTGCACGCACACGTAAAGCATTGAAGACCAATAAACATAATACATTATCTATAGCCCTAATTGGTTCCAAAATATGTACAGTATGATATTACCTTGAGGGAGGTCTGCAGTTCTTGCAACTCTTGCCGGAGGATCATTAAGTCTTCCCTAGAAGAGGTAAAAAGAGAAGGATATTTGTATGATATAGTTTGAATGTTCATTATTATTCTTAAAGGGGTAATTCATCCATCCATCCATCCATCCAAGATCGACAATGCCTATGATTTACAATACATAGTTAAATATACATAGTTACAATACATAGTTAAATATTAAACTAAATGACAACGTGTTATCCACTCCAGCTCCAGTCCCTAGAACATACAGCTGAAGCATTACAACATGGTTTCCTGATTTCACAGGGAGACCATCTAGAAGTTAAATGATGAATGTTACCCACTAATAGAACGTTCAACAAACAGAACAGTTTCATCTTTTGTGTTTTTGGGGGTTGATTATCCCTTTAATGGACATAACGTCACTTTTAGTAACTACAGTACAAGACAAAAGCAACATGGGTTAAAGCATGAGAAGTCTCTTAGGGTTGGGCGATGTCATCTTTGTTCTAGCATATACATACAGTACCAGTCTGTACAAACACATAAAACATTGTGATATTACGGTTATAAAGGTACAGGTACTCCTAAACGCCACTTGGTGGTTCGCACATGAACCGAAATTAATACATCCTAAAAACATTTTTTTTAAATAGCTCGATACCCTGTGTTAAACATCTCTGGAATAAATCTGAAAAAAAATAAATAATTAGCTCTGTTTAAACAAGACCATGTGTGCATGTGGTATTAAAATCCACACTATGCGCAGGGCAAAGTACAAGTTAATAATGAATTGACCACAGTTCTCTTTTTTATTTTTGATGAGCAATAATAGATATTCTAGATTGTGCTCTCAGCAGACATTATGCGGCTCATATTATTCTTGTGTTAGTGTTGTATCTTTTGACAAATGAACTCAATTTGCGCTGTCCTAAAGCTGTAGTAAACAGTGACCCTCAAACCACAATACGTAGGGTATCGAGGTTTAGGCATACCATTACACCTCAATATGCTTTTGGCCCCTACAATGAATAACACCGTTAAAACAACCCTTGGGCTAGCAAAAGATCATATTGAAAAGCCTGAGTTTAGTGCAGGCAAGGCTAATATTTCTGCCTGCTGGAGGAAAAACATGGGCATTATGCTTGAGTGTGGGGTGCATTATAGAGCAGAGAGGACGAGGAGAAGGAAAAGTGCTGTTTTCCCAGTACAATATACACATTTGGTTAGTTTATAGCTAAAAGCATGGGCAGAATAGAGAAATGGTTTTATCTCCCTCAAAATAATATTATTTCATCACTCTGAAAAAAGCCTATGCATATACAGTGGATATAAAAAGTCTACACACCCCTATGAAAATACCAGGTTTTTGTGATGTAAAAGAATAAGACAAAGATAAATCATGTCAGAATTTTTTCCACTTTTAATGTGACCTATAATGTGAACAATTCAATTGAAAAACAAACTGAAATCTTTAAGGGGGAAAAATGAAAAATAAAAAACTTACAATAAACTGGTTGCATAAGTGTGCACACCCTCTTATAAATGGGGATGTGGCTGTGTTCAGAATTAACCAATCACATTCAAACTCGTGTTAAATAGAAGTCATTACAGACCCGCCATCATTTAAAGTGACTCTGATTAATCACAAATAAAGTTCAGCTGTTCTAGTAGGATTTTCCTGACATTTTCTTAGTTGCATCTCAGAGCAAAAGTCATTGTCCGCAGCGAGCTTCCAAAGCATCAGAGGGATCTCATTGTTGACAGATATCAGTCAGGAGAAGGGTACAAATGAATTACCAAAGCATTAGATATACCATGAAACACAGTGAAGACAGTCATCATCAAGTGGAGAAAATATGGCACAACAGAGACATTACCAAGAACTGGACGTCACTCCAAAATTGATGAAAAGACGAGAAGAAAACTGGTCAGGGAGGCTTCCAAGAGGCCTACAGCAACATTAAAGAAACTTCAGGAATTTCTGGCAAGTACTGGCTGTGTGCTACATGTGACAAAATCTCCCGTATTCTTCATATGAATGGGCTATGGGGTAGGGTGGCAAGACGGAAGCCTTTTCTTTCAAAGAAAAACATCCAAGCCCGGCTGAAATTTGCAAAAACAAACATCAAGTCCCCCCAAAGCATGTGGGAAAATGTGTTATGGTCTGATGAAACCAAGGTTGAACATTTTGGCCATAATTCCAAAAGGTATGTTTAGCGCAGAAACAACACTGCACATCACCCAAAGAACACCATACCCACAGTGAAGCATGGTGGTGGCAGCATCATGGTTTGGGACTGTTTTTCTTCAGCTGGAACCGGGCCCTTAGTCAGGGTGGAGGGAATTATGAACAGTTCCAAATACCAGGCAATTTTGGCACAAAACCTTCAGACGTCCGTTAGAAAGCTGAAGATGAAGAGGAAGTTCCCCTTTTAGCACGACAACGACCCAAAGCACACATCCAAATCCACAAAAGCATGGCTTCACCAGAAGAAGATTAATGTTTTGGAATGGCCCGGCCAGAGCGCAGACCTGAATCCAATTGAACATCTGTGGGGTGATCTGAAGAGGGCTGTGCACAGGAGATGTCCTCGCAATCTGACAGATTTGGAGTGCCTTTGCAAAGAAGAGTGGGCAAATACTGCCACGTCAAGATGTGCCATGCTAATAGACTCCTACCCAAAAAGACTGAGTGCTGTAATAAATTCAAAAGGTGCTTCAACAAAGTATTAGCTTAAGGGTGTGCACACTTATGCAACCAGGTTATTGTGAGTTTTTTTTATTTTTAATGTTCCCCCCTCAAAGATTTCAGTTTGTTTTTCAATTGAATTGTTCATGTTATAGGTCACATTAAAGGTGGAAAAAGTTCTGACATTATTTATCTTTGTCTCATTCTTTTACATCACAAGAACCTGGCATTTTAACAGGGGTGTGTAAACTATTTATATCAACTGTAACATATACTTTGTTATTTTTATAATGTTTAAAGTGGTGTATTTAGGACATCACATAAGGCTAGAATAATTCTTCAGAAGCTATTGTAAGCAGCATGGATAATATCTTTCGCAAGGAGCCTAAACTTGATTGACACTGGTCAAATAAGTTCTACACATCATTAATATTGTTAGATCTCTGCCACGGTATTCCCTCCTAGATTCATTCAATGGCATCCTGAAAGATTACAGTAGGCAACGTGATAGGCCAACGAACCACATTCAATACCACAAGAATGTCTACCGCAAAAGACTAACATTTCCACAGCACTTAGAAAACCACAATCTCAAGTGTATTCTTGCATTAGTCCACCTACCTCATTATAATAAACCCTGACCAATAATGGAACAGGTACGTAATGTTGCACAGTTGTGCGCCACACTTAGGTCCTACCTGACAATGAACACTGAATGCCTGTCAGGTTGAACAAAGCTAAACATCATCTGTCACACCACAATGACCATGTCTGTCAAACACAGTTGATTTTCCTTTCAGACAATACCGTGCCTTTGGAAAGTTCAGACCCCTTTCTCCACATTTTGATGTTACAGACAGAATTTATAACTGATTAAATTATTTGCCACCAATCTACACACAACACCCAATAATGACAACACGAAAACATTTGTAGAAAGTTGTGCTAAGTGGTTGAAAATAAGATACTGAAATACCCTATAGGGTGTGCAGATTAACGGCAAAACAAAGTAAATATCTACATTATAAATTCAGTGTATAAAAATGTGTGGAGACGTTGAAGGTCCAATATGGTGATCTAGCAGAGCCAGAGTGGTCTTACCGTCCAGGGGCTGGGTTGGACAGCTGTTCTCCTGAATCGTGATACAGTTCATAATGTTTAAACAACTCCTCTGCTGAGTTGTGGGACTTCATGCACTGGGGACAGATGAACCCCTGCACACAGATAACGGATAAAAGTCATCAGTCTTCAAAACGGAGAGTATTGCCACACAAAATGTTCAGTGACATAGGAAGCAAACCAGTCAGGTGAGTTACAACCAGAGAAATATTACCTCAGAGGTCTGGTCATTGTTGAGGTCTGCTGTGGGCTGGTCGGACTCAGAGTTCTGGGAGCCTCCTTTCCCAGGAGTCTGTGGGAGCGGCACATGTAAAGGAAGGAATGAGGTGACATGGTTGAAAGAAAGTGACTCATTGGAAATCTTGCATTGCACTTGATTTATTTCCAGCACACATAAGAATTGCATTAGTCTAGTTATGTGGCCCAGAAAATAAATCAAGTGTAGAGAGAGAATGCCTTCCCTCACCCATTCCTCCCCAAATGCCACTGGGAGGCTGCCCCGAAGATAACGCTGCATCCACGTCACAGAAGTTGGTCTATACTTCAATTACTTCCTTACCCCTTTCGCTAACATTTTCTTCATAAAAACGCCCATAGAACATAGAATGTGCCTAGTCCAGAAGGATAGCCTAAACTAGCATGTCCTCATTTGCTTTGTGATACATTTTTCACACAGCTCCCATAACTGTCTGAGAAAGACTGATACCAAGTTTATAAGTGTGGTCCTAAATCACTAAGAGATACTGTACCAGTCAAAAATGGAGGAAGGGAGAACGTGAATATGGTGCCTTGCAAAATTATTTTAACCCTGACCATGTCATTTTACTGAAATACAAAGGTTACATCGAAACTGAATTTTGTCTGACACTGTATTTTAAAATACTGACACTCAAAATCAACTATTGCATGGTGACATTCATGACCTGAAATTAACTTTTTGGTTTACCAGCCAGAGGCAAGTAGATTAAATATCTACCCAACAGCCAGATTTTTTATCAGCCAACCCCACCCCTTAGAACATACAACACAAAGCGAAGGGAGTATGTAGTATATTGCTCAATTTCTCCCTAATCTTGTGACCTGAGTCGATGACAATATATTTTACAGATGAGACATTTTCAGCTTCCCCATTAAGGACAGTAGGTTACCATGGTAACAGAGGCTACTGTACAGTCAGTGTGCACAACGTTGCCGCCACTGATGCACGTGGTTGAAATAGTACAGCTATTAAAACTAAACGTAAAATATTTCGACAGCAGATTTGTTTTTTGCTATAAATAACAACTTGCATACTCATACTTGACGTAAGAGAATTTTTCCGTCCCAAAAAGCGACTGAAACACTGACTGAATATATTCTTGTGTGACCACCTGCCAGCATGGCTGGTGAAATAAATATTCTGTCATGTTTTATGGATAAAAATCTCTGAAGGATCATTTATCAGGCTGTGTATCGGCAGGAAAATCTAGATCTCAATCCAAATGAGAGTCTGGGGCATTATTTAAAAATTGCAGTCCACAAGCCTCCGCCAACCAACCTAAACAACCTGGAGCAAATCTGCCATGTAAAATGGGCCAAGATCACTCAGGGCAAAACTGGTTAGCTACATTTTGGGTGAGTACTTAAAATGAAATATCAAACAAAACAACATTTCAGTGTATCATTTGTAATTATGTAGTATTACAGAATTGGTCAGTGGTTTGAATAATTTTGCAAGGCACTGTATTTCACTAATAAAAAGATAGCAATAGTGAGAAATACTGTAGGGTGAGAGCATGTGAGACACAAATAGCTGAGCTTTGTAGGTACTTGGCATTTAATTTCAAGGGCAAAAACAAAATGCTGTCAGCAGGAGTCACTTCTTACACACAAACATAAATCACCTGTATGATGAGGTAAAACTACTTGTAGACCTTAAGAGTACAAAAGCACAACCTAAAGGAGTAGGCAAGACCTACGAAGCTAAGCTAGATGTGGGTGGCTACTTTTGTACTGTCTGAGTAATTGTCAACATGATGATGATATTGATGATTTGATTGATGATTGACTGATCAGGCTAATAAATGGAACAATGCAGTGACATCTTGAGCAATGTAAGGAACTCAGGTTATGTAAGGAATTTATGTTAGTGTATTTTTTGGAGGAGATAATAACCATTTAGGCTAGCTATGGTGAGTGGGTTTGTGCAGTACATGTACATGTCCTGCTGTTCTAGAGCCACTGAAAATACTGTGACCTAATTCTGGGAACTGTGTGTGTTGACAGTCAACAGTTTCACTACAGAAGCCAAAACATAACTACAGTGGGGATCTAACATTGATGCACTGGTCTTTGGCAAGATAACTGCCTTTTTCAGTGACATCTATTACTTTGTTCCATCAGACTTTTCTGGTAATATTCACTAAAGTCCAGAAATCTATAGCTAGATAGCAGAACATAGTCAAGCCAAGGGACAGATCTGGAAATGATGATCAAATTGAGGGAGTAGGTCATCTCCTGTAACTGAGTGGGTTTTATATTTAAATTACATGAAAGGCCTAGTCTTTAACCCTCTCACAAGGTACTATGCCCAAACCATTACACGCTTTTCACCACATGCAAAGATTAGGTGGTATGCTGAGAACCAGTTTTCCTCCACAATATTCTCTTTCCATAATTTTGGTACATATTAATCTTAAACTCATCTTCCACAACTTTTTACTCTGCAGGATCCTTCAGGTACTGTAGCCTGGCCATCCTGTTTTTAAAGCTAACTAGTGTTTTGCTATGTAGCCTTTGCAGTTAATCATGAAGTCTTCTGTGGATGCTAGTGGCTCAAAACATCCACATCTTTCTCCTGAATAGTGTTCTTGATCTGTCAGACTGTTATATTAACGGACTTGCAAGCAGTATTTGGCCATCCACTGAACTGTAGAAGACTTCCCTTATGTTTTAAATTGTCCAGCTTCACATCTCTTCGGTCCTCATGTTGACAAACACCCTTAGAAAATTCCAAAGGCAAAAATGTAAAGCCTAGAATCAAGACTACTAGTTGTCACAACAACTAACACCTACACAGTAAAAAAATAAAAAATATAACACCGACACATTATGTTGCCCTGCCCAGAGTACCCTCGCAGTGCATGTTACCAGCAGTAAATCTATTCGGTCACATGCTTTACAGTGGGCACCAGGGTGGGAGGTAGAATGGCATTTAAGTGAAGAAGTTGAGTTAACTTTGTAGCCTTGGCCAACCTTGTTAGCTAGCAATTGTGCCTATTAACCTGTTGCTAGCTAACTAGTCGGACATTTTACGTAACGTCAGCCAGAGTTATACCATCACCAGCCACATCCCGAGACAGCTGACAGCTAGCTAATAACAACAATATGTGGTACCATATTGTATCAACTCGCTAACGTTAGCTAGCAGTCGGGCATTTTCAAATCTAATTATGAGGTAGCTAGCTCATTTTTAAACGTGGACTTTGAACCTTCGCCCTAACGTCCGCAAGTTAGCTAGCATCAGAGCCATGTAGCTACCGATTCAGCTAGCGTCAATTGTCCCGTTTTGTTGTGTCGGCCTGGACTAAGCTAGCTGTCACAAAATAGACACAGATCGAAGACCAGGCCTTGGCAATAGAAGGGAAGCGACTGTGTTTCTTACAAACTGTTCGCCTGCCGTTTAGGAAACTTACCATTTGAAGTATCCTTCGAAGCATGTTATCGATTTATATTGGTCTGTCAAAATAAATACGATCGATTTTCCAAGGGAAATTTATGCCGTTATTGGTTCTGGGAACACCTGACCAAGCCCACCGCTTGGTCCAGCTTCAGCAGCAATGATGGGCGGGGCAGGGAAAAGGCTGAGCCAAAGCTAATAGCGCCTTGTGAAGTAAGAGCTACGTTCAAGACATTTCAATGTTGAAAAACGTTGGCATTTCAGGGGGCAGCAGAGACCCTAACTAAGGCATAGACATAGGAAAAATGTAATAAGGTGTAGTATTTGACCAACCAGGGCTGATATTGGCCAAAAAGGGCTGTTATTGGGCGTAATGCAACGTACAAAGCCTGAATAGTGCCATTTGCCGTGGTATTGTCAGTACACCCCAAACATCCACGTTTCCTATTTGTAAATGCCATTACAAAAGTAAAAATAAATGTTTGCTTTTTTCATACCTGTGCTGTTACAAGGTGTCTGTCATGCATTAGTGAACACTTAAACACATGGTGATGTAATCCTAAATGTTTATTGGCTGATAGTTCTAGTATGTAGTTCTCTGGCTGTTCCGTGGTATTTTGGAAATACATCACAAACGCACCAGATGCTATATTGCTCTTACAAACCGGTTATCAACACAATTAGCGCAGTAAAAAGTGATGTGATGTCATTTACGTATACCATGTCTTTCCGCTCATTGGCATTTAGGGTTTGAACCACCTGTTTCGGTGCTGCAAGTGATGAAAGTACTGTATAGGAAGAGTATACCTAATCTGTGCAAAGTTGACAAATACTGTATACTGGATATGCAGGAGGCGGCGAGCATATCACAAGTGTGACAAACAAGGGCGTAGGAGCCGGGGGGACGGATGGGACATGTCCCCCCATTATTAGAAACAGGTTAAAGTGCCCCCCTCAATAATGTTGTTTTGCGTAATACTTTTAATTTGAAAAAATGACGCTTTGGAACTTGTCAAGTCTCAGTCGCGGCTGAATCTATCATTCTCATTCATTCTTTCATGACAAGCAGTGTGTGTAGGCTAGCTAAGTGGATTACTGTAGCTATAAGTTTTGTTTTCACAGTAAGTACAACGTGTATAAACGTCATTACATTTTCATAGCTATAGAACGAACGTGATAAAATATAAGCTTTCTTCTGGCTAAAAACATAGTTAAGGCGTAGTTAGCTATCTTTATTTTCAAGTTTAATCTAACAACCGTTACACTAGTAGCTTGCTTGCTAGATAACACTGAGTAGTTCCTATGGCTGTGTGAAAAAGTGATAGTGAATGATTTGAAAGGAAGAACGCCTGCTAAAATGATTTGCACAATCTCAGTCTTCACCATAGGGTCTGCAAGTAGCTATCAAAGTAATTGACGTGCCACCACCAGTCAAGAATGGAGTGTAAGTAGCTAAGGTTCTTGGTAACAATCTCCACACAACAGCTGGCAATTTTTTCCCTTCAGTTTAGATGTTTAGAATCATCTAGATATAGCTAAAGTGTGTTCAATATTTTAAGAATTTGGTTTATGCTATGTATGATCATGGCCTCTGTACAGAAAGACAACATTATTTGGGGGAACTATCTACTTTCTACACCCTTTCCAGACATAATGAGTATTGCAAGCCAGTGTTGTTGAAACAACTATCGCCCCCAGTATTTTCAACCAGACTACCTCCGAGTGAAACTGTGTCAGGTCCTATTCACACTTCATTGGTTAATAATGCCAACGCCTTTTTTAACCAGAGCATGTCTATATCTAACGTAGTCAAGGACAAAAATAATCGAACTAGAAGTGGATTCTAGAAATGGAAAAACACGTAGAACTACATATTAAATAGACATTTTGGTAAATACATTAACATTCACACTGTAGTCAAATGTGTGTCCCCCAATATCAGAGTCACTTCTACACCATTCGTGACAAATACTTTTGTTGTTTCTAATGTTGATTTAGATTTGTGCAATATAACCAGTTTACCAACAGCATGGCTGTATTTAAGCACTCCATATTGTCATACATAAGAACAGCCTATATCCATTGGTCGTACACCACACCGCCTCTGACTTTCTGCTGCACGATTCAACACGCTAGTTCCTAAACTATATTTAGTCTTTGAACACAGTTTAACATTGTTTTTGATTTTACACTTTTATAAATCAAGATCTGATATTAACAAATGTCATTATGCAGATTACATGAACCATTAATTAACTATAAATGTATACTCTCCCTCACACAAACATGCCTGTGCAGTATAATAAATTCAGTCATGATGATTCATCTGTTGCCAAACAAATCACTTGAAAAGGTAGGAAGTCATTTCCAGTATCCGATCTGAACTCCAGACTACAGTATATGTGCACCCAACAGCTATCTTTCAGTTCAGAAGTTGCTGAGTCTCACTTCTAAAACATCTGAACAACTAAAATGTTACTCGCCTTCAGGGCCCCTCTGTCTTATGAAGCCAATGTACATTATATGCTGTCTGGACAAAAAGAGTCATAGGCCATGGCCTCTTTTTGGCTAGACTGCATCCAATAAATGGGCAACACATACTGAGACAGAGAGGCAGTGTTTTGCTCAGATGCTTTCAAGTTGACACGCCCAATTCCTTTCGACTCGCTTCTTGGTCAAACTGTTGAAATACTGTCTGTCTTGTGTGTGGCCGGAATCAGGAGAGGAGCCCAGTATAATGACAAATGAAGTTCCCCGTAGAACTTCAGGCCAGGCTGCATTGAGCTTCATGAATTCATAATTACTGGGCTTTGTGGGATTTTAGTAAATACCTTCGAAATAAATCACATAAACAAAAAAAACAACAAAAAAACTTAAAACCACATTACTTTCCATTAATATTAGTTGAACAAGGATTCCTGGATATTTCATGTCATAAATGTTCATCAGATAAATTAAAAAAGTGATCACAAGTCACATTATGGGCTAATAAAGTAAGCTCCTGCCCAGATGCTAACTAATTACCACACCACTGCATTCCTGGATAATTGTTAGCTACCATTCTTGGTACAGACATTTTGGGATCTTTAGAATTTAGTGTTACTAACTTGCAGTGAGAGTGATACTTCACAATTATTTTTGTAATTTTATTTCAAACTTAAGTATGTTCCATTTCGATAACATACTCACACACACATTATAGTCATCTAGTTGGGTAATTCCACTAAAACACTGACACTGAAATACCGCATTTTTATTTAAGAACCAGAGTTTTAAGAACACGTGTGGGTACACAGTGGATTGTGTTAACCTAAATCAATTTGATTGTAACATTTAAAGAACAACTTTCCTACTCACTGTAATACCATTTGAGTTAATTTCAGTCAATGTATCTGTCAAGCCAAAACTGAGAATGGTCTTGTTTGTTCACTGCCCATTCAATATTCAATGTTTCATTTATTCAATTCCAAATGATCTAGGAGGGAATAGTCCCCTTGAAAATAAATGAACCTTTTCAGTTATATTGTACGTGTACAACCCCGTTTCCAAAAATGTCAGGACGCTGCGTAAAATGCAAAAACAGAATGCAATGATGTGCAAATCATTTAATCACTATATTTAATTGAAAATAGTACAAAGACAACATATCAAATGTTGTACCAGAGAAATGTTATAGTTTTTGGAAAAATATATGCCCAATTTGAATTTAATGCCAGCAACACGTTTAAAAAATGTTGGGATAGGGGCACGTTTATTACTGTGTAATCTCCTATTCTCTGTAAGCGTTTGGGAACTGAGGAGACCAATTGTTGTAGTTTTGAAAGTGAAATGTTTTCCCATTCTTGCTTGATATTGGATTTCAGCTGCTCAACAGTTTGGGGCCTTCTTTGTCGTATTTTTCGTTTCATAATGCACCAAATGTTTTCAATGGGTGACGGGTCTGGATTGCAGCCAGGCAGTTTAGCACCCAGACTCTTCACTACAGAGCCATGGTGTTGTAATACATGCAGAATGTGGTTTGGCATTGTTTTGCTGATATAAGTAAGGTCTTCCCTGAAAGAAACATCTGGATGGCAGCATATGTTGCTCCAAAACCTGTATATATTCTTCATCATTAATGGTGCCTTCACAGATGTGCAAGTCACCCATGCCATGTGCACTAATGCACCACCATACCATCACAGATGTTGGATTTTGAACTGTGCACTAAAAACAAGCCGGATGGTCCCTTTCCTTTTCAGCCCAGAGGTCCATGATTCCCAAAAATAATTTCACATTTTGATTTGTCAGACCGCAGGACAGTTTTCTACATCAACTCATTCCATCTTAAATGAGCTTGGGCACTGAGCTTGGGCCATTCAATATTCATTTTCGGCCTTGTCCCTTTCATACAGAGATTTCTCCAGATTCTCTGAACCTTTTAATGATATCATGTACCGTATAAGATCCCCAAACTCAGTGCAATTTTATGTTGATAAACATTATTCATAAATTGTTGCACTATTTGCCCATGTTTACTCTTTCATAGAGTGGGGAACCCCTCCCCATCTTTTCTTCTGAAAGTCACATCCTCTCTGAGATGCTCTTTTTATACACAATCATGTTACTGACCTGTTGCCAATTAACCTAACTAGTTGTGAGATGTTCCACCAGGTTCTTTTTTTGTATAACACCATTTTTTCAGTCTTTTGTGGCCCCTGTTCCAGCTTGTTTGAAACATGTTGCTGGCATCAAATTCAAAGTGGTCATATATTTCTCAGGGAACAATAACATTATTCAGTTTCAACATTTGATATGTTGTCTTTGTACTAATTTCTATTGAGTATAGGGTTTAAATGATTTGCACATCTTTGCATTCTGTTTTTATTTCCATTTTACACAGCATCCAAACTTTTTTGGAAGTGGGGTTGTACTATATTGAGTTCTTTTGGCAAAACTTTGTAACCAAATGTTGAATGTATACATATTGTACATTCCATAAACTAAAGCATAATTGTGTCCTTGATAATGAGGTTAAAGTGCACTTTCTAAACCAGTGTTTCTTTTTAAATAGAATGTGAAAAACAAATACTGTATCATCAGCTATTCATAGCCAATGTTAGGGAAGCTACTTTGAAGTCAAACAAGCTACCACTTACTCCTTGTAAGAAGTTTAAGTAATGCTACCAAAAAGAAAAACATAATTCACTTAACTGAAGTTACTTTAAATAAGTAGACATTCATACTTAATGAAAAAGTATATGTAAATCTGAAATGTCATAGACATCAAATTACCATCACTTAGGGGTCATATGTTAACACGTAATTTAGCCAATTGAAAATAAAACCTATGTTTAAGTGAGAATTAGACAGGTGTGATGCCAAAAAGGGTAAGTATTGCTGGCTGGTTTCACTAGACTAGAGAAAGTAACATTTTTCCTCCCAGCATTCACATGCAAACCAATGAATTTGACACATTAGACAGGTTCCTATGGTTGTGAAGGCACTTGATAAGACTGCATTTCCTGCTTCAGGTTTAACCGATCCACACATATACATTCCTTGATTCTTTCAGTCCCATGTTGATTGGCTTTCATGTTTGGGCTGATCAATCATGTAGACCCACACAGCCAACAATCTCCTTGCTGTGTCTAAGCCCTCAGACAAATACTAGTGTTACTTATATATGTACTTACAAAATCTATTTACACAGAACACTGAAAATACATTAGTTAAATAGTAAGGCTATATTCCATAGTATTAAAAAAATAAATATGTACAAATCATTTGTTATTGTGTAATACAGATGAGGGAACCTTGCTGTATTTAAATTATCCAGTTTCTAGGCCAAAGCTACACATTTTAAACTTACTACAGACTTTAATAATAATTATTCACATATACTTTAAGTTAGTTGTTCAACAGATTTCTCAATAAATGTTTTGGCAGTCAAGAATTAAAGTTATGACAATCACCTGCAGTTACCAAGGCAGTTGGGAGTTTTATCCCAAAGTACATGTCCTTTTCCAGAACTAACACTACCCTCTATTGGCCTATCAGAGCTGCCACAAGCACACAACACATCTCCACCATGCTGTACTCTGACCTTGAGGAACAAAAATGTTGAGGTTTTTCTCCATCCTGATGATAGAAACCTGATGACTAATCATTATTTTCATGGTCCAAGTTCTACTAATATCCTTAGTTGGCTGCTGACAATTGATAAAAACAATATAAAAGGATAAGCATTGAATATAAATTTGACGATTCATTGTCATTGTAAAGCTAGACCTAACAACTCCACAGGAAGTGGACAAGACAGAAGAAACCGACTACAACTATGCTAGGTCCTCTTCAAATACTGATTCCTTTTACAGAGATGATTGGTGGTGGTTTCCTATCTGTTGACAGAGGAAGGACCCGTATCTGTCCCCTGTGTTGAAGTTACGTAGTGAGTGGCGTTGTCATCCGTCAATGGCAATGCCCAGGTGTTGCCGTTGGTGGAGCCACAGCAAGTAGAACTACAGGTAGGGTTACAGGTGTCTGTGAGCTGGCGCAGGTACTCTGCATGTACCGGTTTGTGGCTCTCTAGCACCCGGATGGCTTCATCGATCTGGAACCACTTCCGTTTCCTACCTAAAGGAGAGCAAAGAAATGAAAGAGGAATGAATCAATTAAATGTATTTTCTAAAGCCCTTTTTACATCAGCAGTGGTTACAAAGTGCTTTTACAGACACCTAGCCTGAAAACACCAGAGCAAGCAACAACAGGGTTGATGCATAGTGGCTAGGAAAAATTCCCTAATAGGACGGAACCTAGAGAGGAACGAGGCTCTGAGGGGTGGCCAGTCCTCTACTGGCTGTGCCGTGTGAAGATTTTAGGAGTACAAATTATAATAATTGGTAAATGCATGTGAGCTGTGTCCAGAGCCTATGAACACAATCCACTGCTTTCATCATTTTAACACAGGAAGGCTGTGTTAAATGTCTAAAAAAAAATGTTTTTTACCATAGATGCATACTGATGGGTTAGGAAAGATCAATCAGGACTAACAATACAAAGCTTCTCAAACACTCAAGCATGTTTAACTTAACATTATATTTGCAGTTCCTGTTGTTGCTTTCAATATATTCTGTAATATCTTTGTATAATGTACCTTCACAACCATATATCACTTCAGTCAAATACAGGATCTGGACTTGTACAGTTGTTGTGGTTGATGGAGGTGGTGGATTTAAAAAGTAGCAAAGAGTTTCCTGGGGTTAGAGGAAGAAGCTTGAAATATGGAGTGATATACAGTAGTATTAGCAGTGCATAGAGAGGAAGAGAAGGTAGTGAGAAGAGAAAGGATGATGAAGTTACACATACATCAAATTCTTTGAGACACCTTTGGTAGTTTTCGGCCTACATACAATACTCAATAAATGCTGAAACACTAAATCTTTTGGAAAACCTAACTCACACTTTAGTAGAACTAGTAGTTAGTTGAAAAATGGATTGGCAAGGACCACCCTCTTCCTCCTGGACTGCCTGTTATTTGGTGCATGAGTACAAGGCATTGGAAATGTTCCACATTCACACTGAAAACCCATTCCATCTCGTTCCAAAGATGCTCTATTGAGGGAACTGTGAAGGCCCTTAGTTAACTGAACTCACTGTCCAGATTCTGGAATCATTCTAAGACAATGAATGTGCTTTGTTGAATGATGCATTATCCAACTGGAAGTATCTATACGTTGAAGTGTAAACCGTAGTAAAGGAATGGACCTGCTAGTTTTCAAACGTTTCTCAATTGTTATCAAGAGACCTAACGTGTGCCAAGAGAACTTTTTACGCCACACCATTATGCCACAGACGCCAGCCTATATCAATAGACTTGCACTGCTTTCACCAAATTTTGACTCTTGCGATCAGCAAAAAGCCTTAGGAACTGGGATTCGTATACCGCATTATGAAGTGACCACTGATAGAGAAATGGGACTCTGGGGTGAACGTGGTGGGTGCAGGTATACACTGACACCTGAGAAATGACATGAGTGCTACCTCTGGGGGAGAAGGTAAGTTGTAAGACAAGTCCACACCTCGGGTTCATCAGGTACAATAATGGCCCTTGTATAGTACAAGACAGAACAGTGAATCGAAAAGGGGGTGGTGACAGGCAAAGAATGTAATACTGTGCACAGTTTGCCCCTCATAAACAGGCCTAACTATTTATAATGAAAGTTCACTCCACTATTTTTAAAAATAGTTGAGCTTTTAAGTTACAGGATGCCTTATTCAATGATATAGTTTAAAAAATGGTTATCGCATTCAAAAAAAAATGATAGTGATTTCTGGAACCCACTTAAAAAATCCCTGTGCTCTGTAGAATTTCTCTAGTTTGCTAGTTAGCTCAGACAGTATGATCTTTTGTCCTGTATGTTACTTAATTTGCGCAGCCCCACAAATGTCAAATTATCACACTGGAATGTAGGACTAAACTAAATAAGAGACATTATTTAAACAATTGTTGCATTGTTATATTTTGTATGAAGTATGTTTTGACATTATACTGGCTATTGATGTACATTGTCTGCTTTTTGCTTAGTGACATTGTGAATAATAGCCTTTTGTCATTTAAAGGGGGATATCTCTAAATTGCTCCCACCTTGTGGCACAAAGATCTAATGGAAAAAAAAATCTTTCTACAATTTTTGCAGATATGTAATGGGCACATAACATGTCTTCTAACAAAACCCCAGGCAATTGTTATGCTACTAACCAGTACAGCACACACCAAGCCACATATCTTCCACCAAAAGCAAACAAAAAACAATAATGACAAGAATACAGCCTCATAACATGACAGTGTAACATTGGTTTTCACCCAATGACCTACTACCTATTTAATAATGCATCATAATTTACTAATAAATATAATACATTCTACACAACATGAGTACTATGCATTAACCCCACTAAAGTGACACAATCATCTGACTGCTTACGAGATCATAAGACTTTTGTTTTGTGAGGCAACAGTTCAATAGCTTTGACGTCAAAAGTGAGAAAAGAACGAGGTCTAGGAGAAAGTACAGCTGTATTGAGAAGAAGAAAGATAACCCGTTTCCCACTGCTGGTGTGAGAGAGGAAATGCTTAGATAAAAGTGTATTAAGGTCAACAGGAATATGGGAAGATAAAACTCCTTAACCAAATGTCTTCAAAGCAGAAGCCTACCGATTTTGATAGAATCCTCCCAGTCCTCCAAAGTCTCTGTCACAGTCAGGACATAGACGTATGTTCTGTGTTTTCTGTCCTGGTTGTGCTGCAGGGACATACAGAGTTGTTCATATCATAATACCATTTCACACCTGGAAGTGTATAGGCATTGCATGCAATGCGCGTATTGTTTATTTAGGTCAAGGATACTACTGGAACAACAACAAGCCGTTTTATGTGTACATTATTCAGAAGTGGGGGGAAATGTAATGAGAACAATAATTTGACATCATATTCTGTACAGTGTCCAGATGACCGATGGTTTGTAAGGCTTACCTCAAAAACCCCCAATAGTCTGCCAAGCTTCCCCTTTACACCCGCCTGGACACAGACACATACACAGATAACACAAAGGATAGTCAGCCAGCATGGAAATGCCAGAATAACACTAATACATTCACACATTCTAAAATTACCCAAAAGACAAAATCACTAAACATTTTTGAAAACTCTGATTATTAAAAGTTGTACTGTGCCTAAGTATGTTAATAAATGCTCAAAAAAAGTCAGAACCAACTCATATTACAGAATGTTATTCTGAGTAATGCCTTTGCACTCAATTGTTATTTTTTGCCGGACCACATAAGTGGAGCCGGCCTAGAAGAGCGAATTTGTCTGTCTGGCTGTCTGTCTGTTTGGCTGGCTCTTGTTAAATAGTGTAGTAGTTAGAGACGCGGACTACGGAACAACAGCTCCCATGTTCGACTCCCGTCTCAGTCTAAACACATTATGCCTGAGGATTTGTTCAGGACAGACAAAAACTTTGCTGCCTACAACCTTCAGTATCTACGTTATAGGAAGCATAAAATAAAACAGTTCTGGTGGATATTAGGTTTTGTTCAGAATGGACAAACACTTCACTGGCTACACGTTTCTTTCATCTTTTCACTTGACGAAAAAGTCAGTTAACGGCCAGTGGCAAAAGTCATACAGTTCATATAGATGCTATTTGTGGTGGAGGTAAACTTAATATGAAACGTTATTCAGTTCAGCACAATGCTTAATGGTGTCAAACAACATATTCAAACTCAGCGTGATGTTAATGCGTGACAAAATGATGTAATGTTGAAATGCTACACCAACTCTGGAGGGAGGGATGTGTGGCGTATAGTGGTTAAAGACACAGCCTCTTACTTGGGAGGCCCGAGTTTGAATCCAGAGAGGGCAACAATGATCGCTTTTTATTGCGGGCCGGCTGAACTAGGCTTGCCTGGTTTCTTGTTTCCACATTTCCACAAGGCTCAGTGTACGATTTCATCTGTGTTTATCATTACAATCAAAAATCAACTACTACATTAATTATTTTAGACCTACCATGTGTCCAATTATCTGTTTCAAACATGTCTTTATAATGCTATTGTCTTGATCTATTTTTCTTTGCGAAAGTAAAACTAACAGCGTATTTCCGTTGTTGGGTAGAATTCCGCTGCCAGTCATTCAAATGAACGAAACAACTGTTCAATTGAACGATAAAACTGACCGAGTCAGTCGTTCACAAGTCTTTTTACTTAGGCAAAGGCTCAGTGTATGATTTTATCTGTGTTTATCATTACAATCAAAAATCAACAATCACATGAATTATTTTAGACCTACCATGTGTCCAAATATCTGTTACAAACATGTCTTTATTATGCTAGGTCTAATTTTCTTTGCAAACGTAAAACTAACAGCGTATGCCGTGGTTGGGTAGAACTCCGCTGCCAGTCGTTCAAATGAACGAAACAATCGTTCAATTGAACGATAAAACTGACAGATGGTTTTATCGTTCACGAGTCTATTTACTTAGGGAAAGTCTTTTTCATGGCATCAGTAATCAACTAACTATACTAATTATTATAGTCTGCGTTCAATTATCAGTTATAAACATGTCTATGATGTTCCTGCCTTGATCTATTTTTCTCTGGGAATGCACATAGAAGTTGATCGGAAAACTGAGCTGGAGGACCGGGAATGAAGCAAGTGATCATGTTATAGTAATCCGCTGTCAAACGTTCGAATGAACGATACAAGTGAACGAGTCACTAGAAAAACAACCTGGTCTCAGGAACCTACGTAGACTATTTTACGAAAATCCATGGCACCCGATTTCGTATGATATGTGACGTTACGTTAGGTTACATTACAATGCGCCACCAAAACATATGATACATAACGAAAATATTAAAACGTAACATATCTTACGAACGCTACTACAACGTATCAAATGTTACGAGCGCTATTAAAATGTAAAATAACATACGAACGCCAGACAAACGTATGATATGTACGAACTCTATGAAAGACGATTTTTTAACAAAATGTTAGAATTGTGTTTCAAACCGGCAACATTGAGATGAGGAGGCAGTCGCCTTACCCACTGCCCCACACTAGACATGGGGATTTTGGATGAGTAACAGCAACAGCAAGGTTGCTAGAATGTTATAAAAGTTGTGCTGTGATGCCTAATGTTACATTAACATTAGGCATCACAGCACTGGGGTTAGGGTTAAGGTTAGATCTCACAGCACCGGGGTTAAGGTTAGGGTTAAGGTTTGGGCTACGGTTAGGAAACAAAAAAGGTTAGGTTAAGGTTTGGTTAGGGTTACGTCTCACAGCTCTGGGGTTCAGGTTAGGGGTAAGGTTAGGTATCACAGCACTGGGGTTAAGGTTAGGGTAATGGTCTGGATTAGGATTAGAAAGAAAATCACTTCAAACATCTTTATGTTGTGACAACACCACTTGCCAAAAGTGATTACAGGTTCCTCAGTGGAGTAGTGGGTAGCGTGCCTGTCTAGGATGAGGAAGGTCCCCGAATCAAACCACGGCTACTGCTTTTTTTTTCTCCATTCCGACTCTAACGTTATTTTACTGCACGTAATATATCTTACGAAATCCCCTGCCTAAAATTTACGTAAAGTAGTCTACGTCATCCTTCTGAGACCAGTCTGAAAAAAGGACTCGTGAGTCCCGAGTCACTAAAAAGATTCGTTCGAAACGAACGAATCGTTGGCGAACTGCACATCACTAACGAGAAGAGGTTAGAGCAAGCTTCCCTGAGGCACTCCGGTGCTGTGGGAAAATCCAAAGTATACCATTAACAAGGGCGTAGAATCCGGGGGTACATGTTCCTCTCAATATTAGAAACGGGTTAAATTGTCCCCCTCAATGTTTTCTTGTGTAATACTGTGTAAAAACGTGACGCGTTGGAACTTAAGACCTCCTCATCGCCACCGAATCCAACATTCTCATTCATTCTTTCATGACGAGCAGTGATTAGAGCAGTCAGTGTAGACTGGCTACGAGGATTGCTGTAGCTATACGTTGTTTTCACTGCAAGTACAACGTGTATAAACGTCAGTACATTTTCATAGCTATAGAACGAACGAACATTACAAAATCTAACTTTTCTTCTGGCTAAAAAAATGTTAAGACGTAGCTGGCTAGCTATCTTTATTTACAGGTTTTATCTAACAAACGTTAGTGTAGCTTGCGTGCAACACGTAGTTCCTATGGCTGTGAGGAAAAGTAATACAGTAGTGAATGATTTGAAAGGAAAAACGACTGCTAAAATAATTTGCAAAATCTCTGTCTTAGTCTTCACCAGAGGGTCTGCAAGTAGCTACCTAAGTAATGGACGAGCCACCACCAGTCAAGAATGGAGTGTAATTAGCTAAGGTTCTTGGTAACAAATCTCCACACCACAGCTGGCAATTTTATTTCTTCACTTTAGATGTTTTGAATAATCTATATACAGCTATGGGTCCTGTGTGTTCAATATTTTAATATTTTTTAAATTATCTTTATATTATTTGGTTTATGCTATGTATAGGGTGTCCACAATTTCAAACCCCCAAACCGGGACCGCACGTTAATGCACGCGCACATGTATCCCATATGGAAAATATATTTTTGCAATGCAAAATGTATGTAGAATATATGATGAATATATGTCGATTACATTTAACTTAATTCAAAATACATTTCAGCTATCAAAATGTATTTCAGCTTTTATTCCGAAATGTATTTGAAAATGTATAAATACATTTCAGTTTTGTCCAAATGTATTTCACCGTCAAAAATGCTCTCATTACAATATATATGTACAAAATGTATTTTGAAGCCCATACTAGAATGTATTTTTCAGATCCTGTGACAGTAAAAAGATGCAATGTAATTACCAACGTATTGATTATATCACATTTAGGTGTAGAAACACATTTCATAGATATACATTACCAAAATACATTACATCTTATGGTCACAAATATAGTCTAACATACTATAGCAAACTTGGTAAGACCACTACTTGCCCCTCCAAATGAAATAATCCTGTTTGGAGTAGTGGTTAGTTCGCCTGACTGTGGAACATAAGGTTGCAGGTTTGAAACAGCCTGCCCAATGTTACAGTATATTTAAACATGTATTAAATATATTTTTTATAAATATATTTAAGCGGCCAATTTCAAACATTTTGATATATATTTACCAAATGTATTTAGGAATATATTTTCCAAATGTATTCAAAAATGTATTTAAAATACATTTATTTTCCGTATGGGTATGTGCTTATGAACATAAAAAGTTTAATTATCATGTTTTAATCCTTGAAATTACATGTACTCCTCCCTCAACATTTTTATAGATTCTGGAATCTGTTTCATTTCAGAAGTTTTAGTTGGGAGCGTTCACATGATGACAACAAACAGGCTGCAGTATTGACAGTTAAGTAACGTTAAGGCTAGCTAGCCAGAAGGATAACAATACCTCAGTTACCCAAAAGTAAACCGCTTAGTATCCTTTAACATAGGGTGACCAGACGTCCCGTTTTGCCCGGGATTGTCCCGGTTTCAAGCTGGGTGTCCCGGGTCCACAAAGCACAAGCACGCATGTTGGTCATCATGCGTGCTTGTGGTTGGTGGAGCGGGTGCACTTTGAGCTTTGATGAGAATTGTTGCTCTGCTACGCAGTCCTACGCAGTTGTTTGTTTGGCTCCGACTCGTATGTGGAAACATTACAGTATTATTATTATTTTAATTGTGGTGAAAACCGGGACAATTTGGTAGTGAATGTCGGAAACCGGGACATTTTAGTGTTTTGCAGATATTTGCCGGGACCCGGGACACCCAGCTTGAAACCGGGACAATCCCGGGCAAACTGGGATGTCTGGTCACACTAGCCATGTATGATCATGGCAGGAAAGTGATGGACATGAACAAACAGGCAAGGGAGAGAAAGAGGCCACAAACCAACAGGTAAATCATTCATAAGTGTCACGCCAAGATAGACTGTTTATCTGTCATAATGTAAATCAATCAGAGTCATTGAATTCGATCTTGGGTAAAAGGACACCATCTGAATTTAGGGGTGTACTGTATGTGTTTATTTTATGCAGGAGAGAGGCTGTCATAACAATAACACTGGTGAGAAAGGCATGCAGAGCGAGGGAGACACAGGGGCCACAAACCAACAGGTAAGATAGAGAGAAGTATTAATTCAAGGCCGTCTATAGGAGCAGATTGGAAAACTTAAAGCTGGACTAACATGCCTGACAGAGATGTTAACAACATCATTGTAGTATTAGTCATTTTAAAAATGCACTCTGGTTAAATTATCATCTATCTGAAATGTCTTTCCAGCTGACAAGTCCCACCATGCAAAAAAGAAATCACACAAGGTATAATTTACCAATGCTAGTTAGGACTATTGCATGTTCAGAAATCACTACGTTCTTAAAGTCAGACTGATTGGAATATTCACACTGAATGATTGAATCCTATCAAAACACATAGAACTACATATTAATAAATAGACATTTAGATGTAGTCAAATGTGTGTGTCCCAATATCAGAGTCACTCCTACGCCCTTACCCATTAAAACATGAACTTCTTCAATGAAGGGGTTAGAGCAAGCTTCTTCATCATTAAAAAACAAATAACAGTCTCCTCCTTCAATAAGCATAGTCATCAAAAATCCAGTTGTCCTGAAAAGGCACAGAGCTGTCCTGACCTGGAATCACATTTTTTTTATCCTGTGTCGCTCGATACGTTCACTAAAATAGTAATGAGCTCTAAACCCACCAGTTGTCAACCTGACCCTATACCAACTAAACTTCCTGTGTTCGGTCCGCATATGTTGAACATAATAAATTGCTGCCTACCCTCCGGATGTGTACCGAACGCACTAAAAGTGGCAGAAATATAGCCGCTTCTAAGAAAATCTAATCTCGATCTGGATAAAATAAACAATTGCCGGCGAATATCAAACCTCCCGTTCCTCTCACAAATTTTATAAAAAGCTGTTTCCCAGCAACTCAATGTCTCCCTGAAGACAAATAATATTTACAAAACGCTCGAGTCCAGTTTCAAACCCCATCATAGCACTAAGACGGCACTTGTGAAGGTGGTTAATGACATTTTAATGGCATCAGACAAAGGTTCAGCATTTGTCCTATTGCTTCTTGACCTTAGTGCTGCCTTTTGACAGCACTGATCACTCCCTTTTGTAGAGATTGGAAACCTGTATTGGGCTACATGGACATGTTCTTGCCTGGTTTAGATCCTGTTTATCAGAAAGATATCAGTAAGTATGTGCGGATGGCCTTTCCTCTGACAAATCAAAGGTATGTTTTGGTGCTCCTCAAGGCTCAGTTTTGGGAACACTATTGTTTCAATATACATGCTGCCTCTCTGTAATGTAATCTGGAATCACAATGTCAATTTTTATTGCTATCCGGACGACACAGTTGTATATTTCCATGAAACAGGGACAAGCCCCCAAATGACCTATCCTGGAAGCTTGTGTGTCAGACAAAAGTGGATGACAGAACATTTTTTGCTTTCATAATTGGAAATCCTCATTTTAAGACCCAAGAAACAATGAGATTTGTTTTCAGATCTCATAGTGAATCTTGACGGTTGTATGGTCAAATCCCAAAAAACAGAGAGACCCTGATCTCGACCCTCAACCCTGATCTCTCTTTTGATGAACATATATATTCCAAGAGCGTCTTTTTTCCATCTTCAAAACATTTTCATATTTTCTTCATGCAGACATTAAAACACACATGAAAATTGTTTTATTGATTCATAATTAGCTATAATTCTGTCCATCTTAAGTCTGTCCAACACAGAAAAACACAAATTAACCAATGGTTAAGTTGGCTGTTCAGGTTGTGCAGTAAAAGCAAACAATTTCTATTTTGACTCAGGTTTTCATACATTTAGCAATATTCTAATACATCTAAGCAATATTTATTGAGTGAACAAACTGTTTTTCCTTCTAAAGTCCACCCACATAACAGAATGACGCTGATTAAGCAGGTCCGTTTCAGGGTGGCTTTCCAGTGCTTAGACTGGGTATGAAACTTCAGGAGTGCATTCACGTGTGTTTCAGGAGTGCATTCACGTGTGTTTCAGGAGTGCAGTCACGTGTGTTTCAGGAGTGCAGTCACGTGTGTTTCAGGAGTGCAGTCACGTGTGTTTCAGGAGTGCAGTCACGTGTGTTTCAGGAGTGCATTCACGTGTGTTTCAGGAGTGCAGTCACGTGTGTTTCAGGAGTGCAGTCACGTGTGTTTCAGGAGTGCATTCACGTTTGTTTCAGGAGTGTAGTCATGAATGTTTTCAAGGCAAAGGTCCTAAGCTCAAGCTTCACTGAGAGTGGTACTTGCTAAGCAAGTGGGTGTGACATCCTTTACATACACAAATACAAGTACTCTTACATCACAGAGAACGATCTCTCTAATATAAAGTTCCTAAGCAAAGAAAGTGCTCTTAAAGAATGTACTTGATTGGTAAGGCACAGATGTTTCATCCCAACCAATGATGACAGGTTTGACACTACCCAACCCCCACCCCCTGAAAAAGCCAGACAGCAACATCAACCGACTGTGGGATATTTTCATGCCGGGATGGAATTCCGGCAGGACAACTTCACCAGCCAAAGGGACACAATTTCTCTGTTCCCATAAAACTCGGTCCCAGTATTGCCCATGATGGTGACGACTGCATAGTCTCACCATCATGTTCAACCTGTCTCAAGACTCATGAGAATCTTGAGACAGGTTGTGCTATTTTCACTTAATACATAGACAGAAGCAGTCAGCAGTTTGGCAAAAAAAAGTTGACAAGGCACTGACAAACACACTGACTTTTTTTCCCTTGTGAAATTACAAGAGGTTATGGTGGAAAGCCGATGGCATGAAATGCTTGATGGGAAACATTGTGGGTGATATTTCGCTGTGGAGCCAATTCACAAGTCGTCATTACATCCCTAACGATATATATTACTGTAATAAATGCATGAGAAAAGTTTACAAAAAGATTATTGTGGACCAAGCGCTGTCTGTTTTAAGAGTCTGGCAACACCTGGCAGCATTCCAAGACTGGAGTCCATGGGTTTGGTCACATGATCCTGGGGTTGAGCTATAATTCATGTTTAGGGTCCTGCACCCCTCCCAGGTCCACATGGTTGAGGTTTGGCTGAGGCCAGGCTCAACAGGTTTAAATGTCTTAAATGTGAACTTCATAAAATAGTGTCTGACCTGCACGTCAATGTACATCACAAAACTGAATCATGTGGTAAAGATCCAGGTAATAATAAAAAAAAAATGGAACCTCCATTTAACCTCCATTGTGGAGTTCTTTGGAGTGGATGTGTTAAAGTTGTCAGAAGAGTGGTGGGAGGATCATTTGAGTTATTAACTCCAGACAGCCTGTGCCACTCGTTTAAACCTATTGTAAGACATGTCTCAGGAGGAGAATGATGTGGGTAACTAGACACTGTCTCTAAGTGTCGCAGCTCCATTCCCCATAGCTGTCAACATATGACTCCCTGGGGTAGAACATGGCAGTCTCCACATTAAGTCTGTCCACTCCAGTCAAAAAGAACATTCACCAGTGGAAAAGCACTGTCAATCCTTTCACTTAACCACTAAGCCATTAGCTCTGTTGGTGCGGGGTACATTAAGCTCAATCTAGGATGTTTGGAGACAGTTTCTCCACTTCAAGTCTACAGTGTACTTAGAACATTACAGATAGATGATAATAAATTGTCTTTGGGGGGTGCTCACCTCCTCGTACACTTCTCTGACTGCAGCTCCACACGGTTCCTCCTCGGGCTCCATCCCTCCTCCTGGTACAATCCACTGGTCTGGGTGCCGACTGCTGCTCACAAGCAACACCTGAAAAGGGTAACAAAATTCAACAATTAAAAAACGTCAGTCCTGTCAGGGGTGGGTCACATTCAGCCTCTAGTTTCAGCCTCTAGTTTCTGGACAGTGGAGATACCAGACAACACTTCAAAGACCAACAATGTTTATGAATTGAGGGTTAAACTGGATGTGTGTGAGTGTAAACATATTCAAGAGAATAATTTATTGAAGAGTAAAAAATAAAAACATTTCAATTGGAAAAATTACCTAATTATTATAACTATCCCAAAAGAGGCCCATCCAAATGCAATTCCAACCCTGTTGTAACAAAATGTCTGTCCTAAATCTACCTCTAGACTGAAGCACACTGTTAATACTGTACATATACAGGGGGTGGACAAAATAAAATAGAACACCACATAGAAAAACACTGAAGTAACTTAATCACAAAGGCAGGAACAAAGAGGTCAAATTTGCTTGATTGCCAATTAACAGTACATGTGTCATCTTTAAAATACATCTGTCAATTAACACTTTGATATTTGATTTTTCAAAACAACATGAGGCAACTGACAGAGTTCCTAAGAGGCCAAATAGTCGGTGCATCGGTGACAAAATTATTCAATGCGTCAAGAGGAACTGTCTCAAAAATCATGACAGCATACGACAAATACTGACAAATTGCATTGGCAAAGAGAAGCAGTGGTCGCAAATCCAAGCTGACTGACAGGAATAAAGGGACATTGAACAGGATAGTTACTCCAGGCCTCAGAAGCAAAACCTAGAAAACTACCACAGAATTGAATCAGCACCTCTGTGACTCAGTCTCAACAAAACCTTTATTGTGAGCTTCAGAAAGCTGGAATTTATGGCATTTATATGCATTGGCTGGATTTTATACCACTGGTATCAAAGGCCAATACACAAAGACACATAACTTGGTGGAAGGAACACCAAACCCAGACCCCCAAGCAATGGAAAAATGTGATATGTTCTGATGAGTCATCTTTCACTCTATTTCTGGATGGGTTTACGTTTGGAGAAAGCCAAAGAATGCCTCCAGCCCACAATATCTGCGGCCAACTGATAAACATAGTGAGGGATCTCTAATGATATGGGTAACCATCTTGTGAGACTCATTGGGTCTGATGATTGCTTTGCATAGTTGTATAATGGCAAAGTAACAGACCCTTAAACTGGACCAGGTGCACCCTATGGTGCAAACACTGTTCCCTCACAATGTTCCAGAATGATGCCCTCAGACACACTGCTAAAAAAATTAAAGAGTGGTTTTATGAACACAAAGATGATGTCAAACACCTTCCATGGCCTCCCCAATCACCAGATCTGAACATCAATGAACCATAATGGGTGGTTCTGGAGGCCAAAGTGCAAAGTGGCCACCCCCTTCATCCCTCAAAGAACTGGATGCTTTTCTTCTTGAAGGTGCAATATCTCACTAAACACAGTTCAGGACTTGAATGACAGCATTCCAAGAAAGATTGGAGCTGTTCTGTAGGCAAAGGGTGGACCTACTACTTATTACAGTGGATATAAAAAGTCTACATACCCCTGTTAAAATGCCAGGTTCTTGTGATGTAAAAGAAGGAGACAAAGATAAATCATGTCAGAACTTTTTCCACCTTTAAATGTTACCTATAACGTGAACAATTCAGTTGAAAAACAAACTGAAATCTTTGAGGGGGAAAAATACAAAATAAATAACTCACAATAACCTGGTTGCATAAGTGTGCACACCCTTAAATTAATACTTTGTTGAAGCACCTTTTGATTTTATTACAGCACTCAGTCTTTTTGAGTAGGAGTCTATTAGCATGGCACATCTTGACGTGGCAATATTTGCCCACTCTTTGCAAAAGCGCTCCAAATCTGTCAGATTGCGAGGACATCTCCTGTGCACAGCCCTCTTCACATCACCCCACAGATTTTCAATTGGATTCAGGTCTGGGCTCTGGCTGTGCCATTCCAAAACGTTAATCTTCTTCTGGTGAAGCCATGCTTTTGTGGATTTGGATGTGTGCTTTGGGTCATTGTCGTGCTGAAAGGTGAACTTCCTCTACATCTTCAGCTTTCTAACGGACGCCTGAAGGTTTTGTGCCAAAATTGCCTGGTATTTGGAACTGTTCATAATTCCCTCCACCCTGACTAAGGCCCCGGTTCCAGCTGAAGAAAAACAGCCCCAAAGCATGATGCTGCCACCACCATGCTTCACTGTGGGTATGGTGTTCTTTGGGTGATGTGCAGAGTTGTTTTTGCGCCAAACATACCTTTTGGAATTATGGCCAAAAAGTTCAACCATGGTTTCATCAGACCATAACACATTAATGTTTGTTTTTGCAAACTTCAGCCGGGCTTGGATGTTTTTCTTTGCAAGAAAAGGCTTCCGTCTTGCCACCCTACCCCATAGCCCATTCATATGAAGAATACGGGAGATTGTTATCACATGTAGCACACAGCCAGTACTTGCCAGAAATTCCTGCAGTTCCTTTAATGTTGCTGTAGGCCTCTTGGAAGCCTCCCTGACCAGTTTTCATCAATTTTGGAGTGACGTCCAGTTCTTGGTAATGTCTCTGTTGTGCCATATTTTCTCCACTTGATGATGACTGTCTTCACTGTGTTCCATGGTATATCTAATGCTTTGGAAATTCTTTTGTATCCTTCTTCTGACTGATATCTTTCAACAATGAGATCCCTCTGATGCTTTGGAAGCTCTCTGCGGACCTTGGCTTTTGCTCTGAGATGCAACTGAGAAAATGTCAGGAAAATCCTACTAAAACAGCTGAACTTTATTTGTGATTAATCAGAGTCACTTTAAATGATGGCAGGTGTGTAATGACTTCTATTTAACATGAGTTTGAATGTGATTGGTTAATTCTGAACACAGCCACATCCCCAGTTATAAGAGGGTGTGCACACTTATGCAACCAGGTTATTGTAAGGTTTTTATTTTTCATTTCCCCCCCGAAAGGGTGTTGACGTTATTGGTGTTGACATTATTTTGTCCATCCACTGTACATATAGTTCATTCAGAAAGTATTCAGAACTCTTCATGTTTTTCACATTTTGTTACATTACAGCCTCTTTCTAAAATGGATGAAATATAGTTTTTCCTCATCAATATATACACAATAACGCATAATGACAAGCACAAACAGGTTTTAGAAAACAAAAATATAAGATTTGCATTAGTATTCAGACGCTTTGCTATGACATTCAAATTTGAGTTCAGGTGCATCCTGTTTCCATTGATCATCCATGAAATGTTTCTACAACTTGATTGGAGCCCATCTGTTGGAATTGATTTAAATGGACATGATTTGGAAAAGGCACACTCATCTATATAAGGTCCCACAGTTGACAGTGCATGTCAAATACCAAGCCATGAGGTTGAAGAAATTGTCCATAGAGCACAGTGACATCATATTGTGGAGCTACAGATCTGGGGATGGGTACTAAAATATTTCTGCTGCATTTAAAGTCCCCAATCATTGTGGACCAAAAAGTTTTCCAGGAGCAAAAAGTACAAGGTTCTTAATCGATAATGGACTAACACTGTAATTGGGAAAGAACCCTGGAATTGGAATTGAAGCCTGCATCCCACAGCTGGCTTGCTTCCAAAGGAATGCAGGGTCAGTCCTGGATGAAAGACCAGGAGCTGATGGAAGAGATGTTGGAAGGTCAGTATCAGGCACCTTTTCCTTTAGTCTAAAGATCAAATCCAAATGCCACAGGGCTGTAAATGGGACATTGTTAGATGTCCTGAATCTACACGGCTCATATCTTAAGAGTTAGGGTGTTAACCTCTGTTGTCTTGGAAAAATGTCAAAATCTGGCCCTCCTATCATCATTAACCACATTATTTAACAATAGATCATATTCTGATTGGTCAGTGGTCAAGCCCAAGCACACATTCAGCATACTTCATCAAAACCCAACCCATTTTACCCACAATGTCGGAATTACTAGGAGTTATGAGACTGATCGACAGTTATTTGAAAAGGCTAAATTAAGTTATTTCAGCTGAGAGAGGCAACACCAGATATTCTCCGCCCTTTGAAATTGCATTTATGTTGACTTTTGATGAGTAAATGATTGCAAAGCAGAATCTTTCAGTAGTATTTGTTAAATAAGATTAACATAATATTTCAATAGTGTTGAAGTTTAGATTACCTGTATCCAAATACTTTCCGGAGGGTGTACATACTTTTTCACGACTGTACTTGACGTTTAACAGGGTGTGTGAAACTACCTTTGAAAGTTGGCACATAACCCAGAGCCCAAGGTGTTTTGAGAAACACTGGCCATAGTGCTTTCATTTCAAACTTCAATGCATTACACTCTTACGCACGTACAAACACATGCACTCTCTTAAATGCTCACATGCACGCAGTTCTCTCTTTTTATCTCCCCTGCATGCGCGCACACAAAAACACACACTCACAGCCAAACAGGCTTTACAAAAGCCCTGGATCAGCAGTTGCCTTTCTGAATGAAAACCAGAACAGCTTAGCAGAGCTGCGAAATGACTCTGACCAGGGCAATTCCACGGTAAGGGAATTACGCTGAGACTCCATTTTTGTTCTGAGGAGTACTTTTAGCAATTTGTGCAAAAACCTTAGTGGAAGAAGTGTGCGGATGCAAACACAGAATTGCATTGTAATTATCGATTTTGAATTAGAATTAAAAAAATATCTGCAGAAAGAACAGGCAGCTTTAACATGACACCTTCAGTTTCAAAGAAATCTCTTTTGGTTATTGTAACTGGATTTACATTAGGTAAAAAGATGACACTGGGGTACCTCCTAATGCCTGGGCCCCATTTTGATTGCAGGGTAGTACAGAACACACTGTGAATTATACTATACTCCAGTGATTCCAAAACAAAGAATGTCCTCAATTCATATAACCTTACTGAGGATTAGACAAATACTCCAAGTGACCACAATGCAACATAGAGAACATCCTAAAAACATGTTCAGGGACATCTCCGGTACTAATCAGGAACTAGACTACACATCCAGAGCAACATAAGACAATTTCCTCACTGCTTTAGAGGACCATTTCATAACATACTAATAAATTTTTGTTCTTAAAAAATCCTAAGAAAGAGAAAACCTACAGGTCAGTAGTTCTCCAGGAAAATGGTTTGGCAGTCCTGTCCTAAGGACTAGTAAAACTGAAATTCTGAGAATGTTCTAAAAAGTTCCAGAAATGTTTTTCAGTGACATCTTGGGAACTTACAGGGAACCCTTGGGACCATCTTGTGATGTCCCCTTGAAAATCCCAAAACTTCCCACGGATTATATCTTGCTGAATTTCCTAATCACATTCTCTGTTGGTGTGGTAGGCTCTACGTGTTTTGTAGGCAAATTGAGAATGCAGTAAAAAACATTCTCTGTAGTTGTATCCATGGATATTACAGAAGCAGAAGCTTTTCCTGTAAGCCTTGGAAGTGTATATGCATGGGTGCTAGGGTCAGTTGGTCCTTTGCTGAAAATTCTATTGCCTTATCTGGTGTCCGGTTTGCCATAGATATCCTCCCTCAATTACTTGTACCTGTACCGGCGCATCATGCTTTAAGACGAACTGACCTGATGAGTCCTTGTCCCTGTCCACTTAGTCATATTGCTGATCTGGCTTCTGCATGATGACCCCTGGCTGAATCTGTCCATAGATTTTGCTAATTGTTTTGACTACTGCGATTGTTTCGAACATGTTGGAGAACGATCTGGCCTTAATGTCTCACAAACCGGTTGCCTCGTAGGGAGACCGGCATGACATTGTTACATTCTGTTTGCATTTTTGCTAGCAGCATAATTGCAAGGTATTCATTACCCCACTACTGGGAAGCACAATTTTGTTGGGTTTTGTCCAAAATTCCAGACATTCAAGACAGAAGTCACTAAAAACATCTCTAATTTTCCAACTGTTTGACAAATGAGTAGATAAACAAGTAGTTTGCTTAATCTGAAAGATAAAAGGCAGGGAAACAAATTAATTTGTTCTTTGTCATGAGCTACTTTTGTTTTTTGTTTTTAAAACAAAACACCTACACCAAATGCTGGAGCTACAATTAAAAATACCCTCCTTTGAATCCTTGGAATATTTGGGACACAAGGATGGTTTTGGTATGATGTCCACAAGCCAAGTATGTTAAGATAATTAGATGCCACTACAATTAGATGCCACATTCATGCCAAAAAGTTATTTAGACGTCTTGCCAGAAGAAAGTCTTCACTCTTGCCAAGCCATACATGTCAGTGCCTCTAGCTTAAACATCTTTGCAACTTTGACTGGAACCAGGTTCTATGGTCAGATGTCTTGATTAAAGGCTATCTTCTGGCAAGAAGTCTAAATAGCTTTTTGTATTCATCAGTAATTGTAGATCATCCATTTTGATGCTTATCAAGCAAACATTGGAAAGGATGAGAAAAAAAACAAACAAACAAGCACACATTAACAAAAAAAACACTGTGACTGTCTCACAAGGCGCCAAAAATAACCAGGTGTAAAGTTCAGAGTACTCTTCCGGTGTACTACTTCTCGGACATTCAAAACTAAATTCAGAACACTGCGATTTTCCATGTAAATAATTTTGCCCAGCAACAGAGAGAGCAAGCAAGAGAGAGGGAGAGCTGGGAAAATGAATCTGACAGGGACAGCTAGTCCCTCTGCCGCAGAGTTTCTATAAATTGCAGCTAATAGGTCACTGGGTGTTTAGCACATAATGTTACATTGATCCTTCAGCTCCCCTGGCTTTACGAATAACATACAGCACTGAGAGACAGGTCTTGTCACCATACAGAGCAGCGATGATCCAAGATGACCCCTTTGTTACCATTTTAATTGCTGGTAAAAGGTCCGGTAAATCTTACTGAGATATAATCCATTTTTCTGCATCCGTTGATATTTCAGCTGATGCTACAGGCATGTACTTACAGGTGCTGGTCATAAAATTAGAATATCATCAAAAAGTTGATTTATTTCAGTAATTCCATTCAAAAAGTGAAACTTGTATAATGTATACATTCATTCCACACAGACTGATATATTTCAAGTGTTTATTTCTTTTAATTTTGATGATTATAACTGACAACCAATGAAAACCCCAAATTCAGTTTCTCAGAAAATTAGAATATTGTGAAAAGGTTCAATATTGAAGACACCTGGTGCCACACTCTAATCAGCTAATTAACCCAAAACACCTGCAAAGACCTTTAAATGGTCTCGCAGTCTAGTTCTGTAGGCAACACAATCATGGGGAAGACTGCTGACTTGACAGCTGTCCAAAAGACGACCATTGACACCTTGCACAAGGAGGGCAAGAAACAAAAGGTCATAGCTAACGAGGCTGGCTGTTCACAGAGCTCTGCATCCAAGCACATTAATTGAGAGGCGAAGGGAAGGAAAAGATGTGGTAGAAAAAAGTGTACAAGCAATAGGGATAACCGCACCCTGGAGAGGATTGCAAAACAAAACCCATTCAAAAATGTGGGGGAGATTCACAAAGAGTGGACTGCAGCTGGAGTCAGTGCTTCAAGAACCACCACGCACAGACGTATGCAAGACATGTGTTTCAGCTGTCGCATTCCTTATGTCAAGCCACTCTTGAACAAGACACAGCGTCAGAAGCGTCTCGCCTGGGCTAAAGACAAAAAGGACTAGACTGCTGCTGACTTATGTTCTCTGATGAAAGTAAATTTTGCATTTCCTTTGGAAATCAAGGTCCCAGAGTCTGGAGGAAGAGAGGAGAGGCACAGAATCCACGTTGCTTGAAGTCCAGTGTAAAGTTTC
>JACXGI010007870.1:0-35601 GCA_016801175.1 Esox masquinongy
GGATCGGGTGGCGGCGGCCAGTCGTCGGCGGGATCGGGTGGCGGCGCCCAGTCGTCGGCGGGTTCTGGCGGCGGCGACAACAGGGCGGCAGGGGGAGCTGACGGCGTCGGCCACTGGACAGCTGGAGGAGCTGGCGGCGGCAGGGGGAGCTGGCTGCGGCTCCTGGGCGGCAGGGGGAGCTGGCTGCGGCTCCTGGGCGGCAGGGGGAGCTGGCTGCGGCTCCTGGGCGGCAGGGGGAGCTGGCTGCGGCTCTTGGGCGGCAGGGGGAGCTGGCTGCGGCTCTTGGGCGGCAGGGGGCGCTGGCTGCGGCTCCTGGGCGGCAGGGGGCGCTGGCTGTGGCTCCTGGGCGGCAGGGGGCGCTGGGAACACCCGGGGCCTTGGGGCTGGCACCGGACGTGAGCTTGGTGTTGGCTACTCCAAGCTGGCCAGGGGCTCTGCCACTGGTGGTGAGAACCGGTACGGCGGATCCTTGAAGCCAGGCCAGTCCTCACTCCTCCCGACATCCGGGAAGCCCTCCACCGGTCCCACCAGAGGTGTCGCCCAACGCCTTGGAGCTGGCACTGGGCATGACTGGAGCACCTCAATCACCCCCCACGTGAGCGGCGGCGGCAAGGGCTCGTCGTCCCACCCCTCCGGGGGTGGCAGCCGAGCCTCGGGGTCCTCCGCCAGCCCCCATAGCACCACCCCAAAAATTTCTTGGGGCTGACGCACGGTGGGTTGGTGACGTCGCCTCCGTCGACGTCTCCTGCATGGTCGGTGCTGGGCTGGCCAGGTGTGCAGCGGGGGACGGTAGGGGTTCTCCTTCTCCTCGGTTTCGCTGTCGGGCCAACCAAGAAGTTCCCCTACCGTCCATCTCTGCTGTGTCTCCATTTGGTGGTTCATTCTGTCACGGTTGTGGATGTGGGACACAGGCGCAGAGAAACGAGGGTAGCTGAAATCCATGTTTTTAATCAAAGGAAACAAAACAAAAACAGCAACCAGTGCCGTGGGGCAGTATGTACAGACATAAAACCAAAATGAACCACACCAGGTGTGGCCAAACATGAATATAAGTAGGATCCCCAATTGGAGGCAATGATCTACACCTGTCTCCAATTGGGGAGACCAAAATGAATAGAGGTGCCTAGAGGCACCACCTGCTGTCCTGACTCTGGCCCCAGCCCAGCGCAGAGATGGCTAGGGGCATAGCCAGGACGTGACAATTCCCTACTAGTAGTATTGCTCAATGTGTATATTCTGCTGCAGATTCTATATTTATTTATCCAAAGCAACAGCCCTGAAGAACTGTGTGACTGGATAGTCCTAGATCTGTGCGCAGTATGCAAACTTAATGTACTGGAACGAACATGGCTGGAGGCAATGAAGTCTGAGATGTTTTTCAAAGGCTTCTTACCCGCACGCACACAAGCATTAATGAATACACACAGACATGCAGGGTTTACACTACACGCAGCCACAAAATCAAAATTGGCCATATCATTAAAATTCATGATAACAGATATTTGCCCTGTGATCTTAAAGTTAGGTTAGGGTTAAAGATAAGGTAAGCAATGTGGTTAAAGTTAGGTGTAGGTTTTAAATCAGGTTACAAGATGACACATTTTAGAAACCGGTTGAATTCATGGCTGTGTTAGCTAGTGATAACCATCAAGCCGACACACACTCTAGTCTGTTCTTGCTCTGTCCCTCTGTCTCTCTCATACACACAAAAATGCACATACAATTTCACGTGCTCAAATCTAATTAACCAAAAATCCTACCACATCACAGTGAAATCGCCTCACGTTTCTGGAGGTGCAACTCATGTTGTAGTGCATTTAGCCTGCACGTTTTTTTTTAAACAGATTCTATTTTACACACTCAGGGCATGCGGTTCTGTGGCTGCATGGCTATGAATGAAGCAAGATCCCATTATCTGATAAATCCGTGTTTGAGAAGCATTTTCAATTCAAGATGTGTCGCACAAAAATTCCATTAATCTGGAAAAAAATGTCAGTGGCCTGCGTTCTTGTGTCTGCAGAGAGGACAAAGGTTGGACAGATAGAGAGGAAGAAGAAGATTCGTCTTTAAGAGCATGTAGATTTACTAAGTGCACAGATTGAGATTGGGCAGATGTCCTCAACTGTTTATTTGGTGAAATTATTCATATTTTTAGTGTGTAACATCTCCCAGAATGTAGGGGGGAGAACAATGTCACTAGGATCAGTTGAAAGCATGCAGGGCTGTTTATTTTGTAGTATCTGAACAATGCACCCAAAAATACATTTGTCGGAAATGTCTGTAGATGTTTTAAAAAAGGCCAGACCAGGTAGCCATAAAATGGGAAACCCTATGAAAAACAATTGAGGGCGAGACCTATTTACAGACTGTATTCACAAGACAACGCGAGTCATTACAGAGGAAAAACTGCTATTTGAATATGAAACCAAGTTGAATTGGAAAAGATTTGGGTGAATATCCCTCACAGTGGTTATGTATACTAAAGTATAGGAAGAGATGATGGGAACAATGGCAAGATTTATCAGTCAAATCGCTCATTGTTTCAGGGACTTCTTATCAACACTCTGATCCTTGAGATAGCTACTGAAGTGTTGAGCATGCTGCTAGCTTGCTCTAGGGTGCTACTCTACTGTAGACTCTCAAGGGCAGGTGGAGATTAATGGCTGTAGAAGAGGAGAGGGGGGTTGTAGGTTCTCAAGGTTAGAGAATGCGTACATGACACCCCCTCAGCAACATTTCAGCAGGTGGTGTGGCTACTTTATTCATCGCCATGTTATGCACATGGTGATATAAGGTTAGAGACGGTTCATTAGGGAAGCAAAACACAAGCAAAGTAGATTGAACTTTAGATAGTATTAATTAATGGCTGAAAAATATTTGTCACAATTATATTGTGACAAATATGTGTGGCAGGACTGCAATATATAATATCACTTTACATTTTCTTTACATTCACATTTGACAGTTTTGAGTACATACAGTGTACTGTGTATCAGTTTTTTTCTCACCCACATTGTTTTTTACCTGGATAGAAACCTACTTTCCAACCGCAGAAGGTAAAATCAACAACTCTCTCACACAATCTCAGTCATTAAACAAAGTACTGGGTCACTCATATGCCAGTCTTTCCAAGTGACTTGGGAAACTTTGAACAATCGCTCCACTCTTACTAAATTATTCCTTTCACTAAGTAGAGCTTCTGTCAGTCATTTTTACAGGCAAACCCATTTGCTATATTTTGATCAATTCCCCTATTTCAAGTACCTATAGGAGATAAAGAATAATTCTACTTTTGGAAGAAAAATAGGCTTGGTTTAAAAAAAACGTGAGAGGAGGAGAAGGAAGACCGAAATAGAAGGGGAGAGAGAGTGTTTTTGAAGAAAATGTGCAAGGAGCAATAGAGTATGAGAATAGAGTTACCTCTAATTATGGGTCATAATTGCATCCCACTGTCAGATTAAAAATTGTGATATTGAAACTGTTAGCTATACATGTAGGTAGTTGCTCTTAGGCTCTACTGAAGCACATCTAATTAGACAGTTGATTAAATAGTCAGGGTTGACAGTATGGCAAAATAATTTAAATCCTGGGTTATATATTCCTAAAGGCATATCAACATGAAAGGCTAAGGCAAAATGAGTTAGAAATAAGGGAACAAACACATAAACTCTGTTGCCAGCCACTTCAATGACCAGGGGACACCCACACAAAGGCTGCTGTACACTGCCTGATGTACTCTGACACAGAACGTGCCAAGCAAAGCACCCTAGAGCAAGAGCAACTGTTGAAGACTTTGGCAGGCTCTTGGGGTAGGGCTTTTATTCAGGATCACTGGCAGCCCTGTACATGACAGGTAGAAACAAAAGATCTCAAAGCAGTAGATTTTTTTTTAATGGCTGGTCACAAGTATGAATTACATCTGTTTTCATCCTGTTCTACCTAAAGGGTTGTTGATGGATGTTCGCTTGATGGTTGTCCTGTAACATCGTCACTGTATAGCAGTTCAACCCTGATGTCTTTCTCGTCTCTTATCAAAGGGCAGAGCCTATCTTGGCCAGAGTGAAGGAGGACCACACCCGGGTCATCCTCCCAGCCATCGATAACATCAAGTTCAACACGTTTGAGGTGCAGCAGTATGCCAACGCTGCCCATGGCTACAACTGGGGCCTGTGGTGCATGTACATCATCCCCCCTCAGGAGTGGCTGGACAAGGGCGATGAGACGGCCCCCATCAGGTAACAGCCCTCACCATAGCTGAGCAACCCCTCCATTATAGATGAGTATGATATATGGATATCTAGGTCCTGGGTATGACTTATTCATGCTTAGAGCCATCAACTGTATGGCTCTGGGGGTCTTTGGTCCAAACAACAAACAGTCAATCTCTTTGGGGGGGGGGGGTACACTTAATTAAAGTGATGAATATCTTCATTTTGATGCGGCGGTGCACTAGAGGAAGCCTTGATTCTAGGTCATTAGTGTAATTGCATACAGTAGGTGTGGACTGTACATTAGTCTACCCAACTCTGTTTATTGTACTGGCGCTCTATTTTAATAGTAGAACTAATGTTTATTATAATAAATATTTTCTTAGGGGCCTCAGGTGTGTCATATTTGATGTATTTTTAATATGTTTAGGATGAGTTTTATATAATATTCCCTGAATCACACAGAGAGCGTCATATCTTTTTTCGATCCTGTATTTGTCTAGGGCAAGGTCATGACAACACACACTTGGTAAATCAGGTCATAAACAAGATTAGTAATTTAAGTGATGTTGTGTCTGAAGACTGGAGGTGACTGATGAACCATGTGCTATGGGCCATTTGTCTTTTGGCTGAGGCATTAAAGCATATTAGCTTATGATTGCAACTTCACACAATGTCAGGAACGAGATGGGAGAACAGCTGAGCATAGACAAGATGAGACTCAGAGACAAGACTTCTCCTCTGAGAAATATTTCAATAAGGCTGTTCTGACAACATGGCAATCTATTTTCCTTATCGTTATGTGAATGACAACCAAATATGCTTGCCAACTAGAGACATAAATATTCTGTCTTAACAATGTCTTGTGTCAGAATTAATGTTAGGCATGGCTCTGTTATGTTATTGTTGCCCCTGAGAGTGATTAATTACAAATTCAGCAGAAAAAAAACATGAAAAACAAAACTTTTTAGAGGATTGTTCTGTAACTTTTGCTTCTGTTCTATGGCTATTGATGTACAGTAGTTCAGATGTGAAGGGTCTAGAAAATGGAATTGATTTCTGTGTCAAAATAGGAGAATGATTGCAAACATTGCAGACGCTATTTGCATTCCTGTTATTGACACTTTAATGTGAATGGACAGAGATCCTGAAGGGGCAAATGGAGTGTGTCAGATGTGTGGATTTCTACTGGAAATAATTAATTTACTTATTTCCTCCAAGTCTCTGCTCATCAACATTAGATGTAGCATAAAACTATTGTTATTCGGCGCTGAGACCGATTTCCCTTGAGCTTAGTTGTTGGGGAACGTTCAATACAAAATGTTAGCAAGTTTCAAGACAAATGTGATAATGGAATAATAGGTTTAAACTATATAGAAAATGATAGTGTGTGGTAAAAGGAGCTTCTCCAATGGACATGCCAGACATCTATAGAATGTTTACTGGGAAGAGAGAAGTGTGGTAACAAAGCATTTTTCATGGAAAAATTAAATATGCTGAGGTAGTTTTTTGAGTGTATGCGTATGTGCATGCGCATGTCTTTTTTAACCCACAACAGTGATAGCCTTGCTCAGGTGGCTGATCCCTTGAGCGTTCATATAAATGCAACACGGATATCAGTCTGGTTGGGCCAGGTCGGGGTGGGATTCAAACTGTTTGGACATGGGGCATTTCCATTGGGTGTTGAAGTTTAAATCGAATGCGATTGGATCGACCTTCAACTAATCAAACCAACAACGCACATAACGTAGTACCAAAGCGCTATAGTTCACAACAACAAATCAAGCAACAGCAATAAGACAAGATCAATAATTGCAGCACATTATAGTGATGGGAAATCAAGGCTTTTTGAAGAATTCGAGGCTTTCATCAAATTGGGCCGAAAAATGGTTCATTGTCTCGAGACTTTTGCACTCAGTGGACAGTGGTGACTCCTGCTGGTCAGGAATAAATGTCACATGGTTAATGTTTATAAAAACGTATTTTCCATTATATCCTACAAGACATGGTGTAGTGGTTTGTGCTTTGCGAAGAATGCGAGATTCGTATCCCACATTCGTTTTGCCTTTCCAGCTAGCATTTTTTAGATGTGCATGCGTTCTAATGTTTTGTATTATTGAGGCAAGAGTGTCATAAGATACACTAAATAAAACAAATTATTTAAACAACAATAAACAGTATCATTTGCACTCAAATGTTTGCTAAATATGATCTGGATTCAGTCTCGACCACGATGCGTTATAGATTTAGAGTTGGTGATGCAGCCAGCTGTGCCATTGCTGAACTTAACAGTGCTAACAACCTTTTTTTAAATTACATTACTAAATAAGGTGACCAGTAGAGGTCGGTGTTACAACCATAGAATCCTGCATTTTACCAGACACTTTGGAATAACACATGATCAAACAAAGTTTCGGACGTCATCAATCATAGTATTGCACTGACGCAAGCAGCCCTTTCCATGGATTAGAATGGGTTGAAATTCCAAAAAAAAAGCCTCAATCTGAGAATTTAGTTCAATCTCCTGATCAACAATAATTGAAATACTTATGCATCCTTATGAGGCTGTGGAATTAACAAAACAAAGTATTAACGTAATATATATGAAAATGAATGTAATTATTTCAATAAGTGTGCTGTCACATAAAACTTAAACTAAGACTGGATTCAACACTGTGACAGTGATGTCAGATTATAATCTAATTGGAGGTGGCACCACAGGTCCAAAAGTGGTGGGGCAAAATTTGGGACATATCGGGGCCTTCCTTGGGGACCAATCTGAAGTTTTCCTGAACTTGTAAGGTAAACTTCTGTGTCCTACTTGTATGCTTTGTTGACAAATGATAACTGTAAACATTTACATACATTTGAGTAACTTAGTGGACACTTATCCAGATGGACAGGGCATCTAACAATTATAGTTACAATATAAAATGTTGTATAATCAATTATTAAATTGATCAACAGCTCACTACAAAAATATGTTTATAAAATGATATTCCCATTCCATACATCAGATTCTGTTGAATCACGTCACTATGTATTGCACTCGTCTTACTAAGTCTATCCTACCAGTTTCTATTGCTAGGTGTCACCATGCAATTGCACCACGATGGCTGTCTGCAAAAGACAGATTTGTTAGCGTTAGAATTCATTGGCTAATTATCCTAGTGCATTAGTTGTCATCCTCATCCATCTGTTATGGTTCGCCAAATTATTTATATTTTCAGTGTAGATGACTGGAATTTTTAGCTAGCTAGGATTTACAAATGTCAGCGTAACAACACCACATCATCAGTCTTAATTTAACAAACTGACCAGCTAGCTAACATTTTCTGGAACTTAATTATTGTCCCTTGGCCATGGGTAGCAGCAGCAGAACGTTTCATCTGTACTTGTCTTTTTCCTGTGGCAAACTAATAAATATAATCAATGAGCTTAAAATAATACTACCTAGCTAGCCAGCTAATAATGTAGTGTAAGCTAGCTCTCAAGCTCACATGTAGTAGCTACAAATGCAGGCTACTAAATGTAACAATAGCTGTTTTGTTAATTATGGATATGATTATTCTATTGTGATAGAGGACAAGTTGAGGAGTTTGACATATCTTGCTTTTTTTTCAAAAGAAATGTCCACAGACTTTGTGTCTTCATCTGACAGGAGGCAGGCAATAGGGGAGCATGAGCAAAGAATGTGGCTAGTAACCATCTGCACTGACTCTGATTCTAACGATTACTATCGTTGCTAAACAATGAGTTGTTGAGAGGCGTGGTCAATGCTCTGCCTCTGGGGCCAAGTTGGCTGTAGCTAGGAGATCGCTGTGAATGACAGGTGCATTCACTGTTGCAGTCAGCATTTGAGGTAGTGCGTTATATTCAACAGATTAAACCGGCTGAAATTTGGAGAAGTATTTTATCAGCTTGTTCAACTGCAAGAAATTCACATTTATTTTTTTCCTTAGCAAAACATTTTTTTGTACATTAATAATAGTAGATACACTGAATGCGCTCGAACCTCCGCTGCGTTGAAAGTGGTGGCGCGGCGCCACACCACTTTGAAGAGTACTGGGGCAATGCCAGCTCGCTACACGTTTGCTGGTGGCTTTCTCTAATTACCAACTTTGCCTATATAACTATCATTTATGTGCAGTATAAGGGAAGCATTTGTATATAACTTGGCATGGAGGAAAGCCCTGGTGCCAGTCAGTGGAGATTCACATGTGCAATCTGCTTCGAAAAAGAAATGGGATCAATAAAGCTTTGGACGTTGTTCATCACTTGGTGATCATACATCTGAATGATACATCTCTACAAGAGAAACACTAGAGTTAAACATTCATAAAATATGGTGGATCCAATGCTTGATTTATAGCTGAAGTATGTACCCTTTTTGTATTAACACATTGCCATTCTACTAATCTGGATCGTGGATGAATTCCTGCCATATGGGATGGTCCCAGGCCCGCATCTGAAAAACCTCTGTATACTGTGTACTACTGCTAAGGAACAAAGTGGTTGGCTTGCGCAGTGGCGGGAAAAATGTTCCTACACACAGGAAGTGATGCTTTTGACGTATCAGAAAAGGCTGTGGCTGAAAAGGTAGTGACCACTCTCATTTTGTGGATCAAGCAGCAAGACATGCTAGCGAAATTTACAAATTATTAATTTATAAAAAATGGAATTTCCGAATGAAACAGCATGTTAGAAAATACTTTTTAAATCAAAAGAAAGCAAATCTGCTAAAACAGAGGCAGATAGACGCCATTCGAAAACACGAGTGAACATTGGTGCAGCTGCCTATCCACGATGGATGGAAGTCAAGGAGCAAAATGCATAACACCGCGATGCTTATGTGCCAATTCTTCTGTTGGATAAGTAATTAATTTTAGTATATAATTAAAAGAATGGCATGTCAACACACCCAGTCGGATGAAGACATAAAAAATGTTGTTAAATAGCGTAGTGGTTAGAGACACGGACTATGGAACAACAGGTTCTGCGTTCGACTCCCGTCACAGTCGAAACACATTATGCCGTAGGATTTGTTCAGGACAGATAAAAAGATTGCTGGCTACAACCTTCAGTCTCTACCTTATAGGAAGCCTAAAATAAAACTGTCTACTGTTATATTGCGACTATTTCTGGTGGATTTTCGAATTACATATTAGGATTTGTTGAGGATAGACAAAAACTTTGCTGGCTGCACAATTCTCTTGTCTTTTCACTTGACGAAAGTCAGTTATCGTCACCTATATTGATAGTTTTTGTATCAATGTCATTTACGAATGGCTAATAAGCTGTTAAAACGGCCAGTGGCAAAAGCCATACAGTTCATAGATACTATTTGTGGTGGAGGTAAACTTAATCAGAAATTTTAGTCAGTTGAACACAATGCTCAATGGTGTCTAGCGACATATTCAAACACATACCAACTCTCAGCAAACGCATAGCTCTGTGGCGTAGTGGTTAAAGATAAAACCTCTTACATGGGAGACCTGGGTTCAAATCCAGGGAAGGCAACAATGATTATTGCTTTTCATTGTTGGCCAGCTGAACTGAGCTTGCCTGGTTTCTTGTTTAGTTGAGCTGAAGAAAGTGAACAGATAACGTGGAGCTTTAAGAGTGAACTGAAGTCACACCAACGGCAGGTGTGATTTCTGGAAAAATGATGCGGAAATACTTCCTGTTCTTGAACGTTACATACTTCAGCTTTAAGATGTGATGTTCATTGTAACAATAGTCTACGGTATTGTGGATACCCGCCTGTTATTGATAATGAATGATGTGTAGCACAAACGTTTTAAAATTCACCAGTTAATTTGTGAATTTCATTTGTTCAGGTCTTGATAGGCTGTAGACTAATATAGTTTCATATGTATTAAATGATTGAAAAGCTCCATGTCTGTCAAAACCGTACCACATGTTTGCGTGAGATCCAAAGCTTCAAATGTCATCAATCACGTGATATTGTTGCTCGATTGCAAGACTTGGCCCTTTAATTTTGAACAGACTGTGGGTTGAAATTTCGAAGCTTCGAAGCATCTGCTTCGCGTGTCCCATCACTAGCAGATTAACATTCAAACGATTATTGCCGTCTGTTACAAACATTTGCACATCTTGTCCACTGGCATAGGACATGACTATCATGAGTGGGGCAAGTCTTAGAACCTCCCTTTACCATATAATATGTTTATATTTCTTTTACTATGTAAGTTGACTAAGAACACCTTGTCATTAACATCAATGACCTGGAAACAATTGGGGTTAACTGCCATGCTGAGGGACATATAATCAGATTTTTTATTTTACCAGGTCACAAATTCAATTTTAGCAACCTTACTTTCATTGGCCTACTGGACATTTGGTATGACTCAGTTGCTTAAAATGTATCTAGCATATTTGTGAAGTTTGCATATATAGTGTCTTTGTTCAAACTCAAATTGCCTTGTGTGAAATATGGACATTATTATGAATCTTGTTGACTTAACAAAGACTCTTTTCAACAGAGTTGCCTGTGGCTTTATTGAAGATGTTATTGAAACTGATTAAGACAAAGACAGAGGAAGGACTTTCTTGTTGTTATAAAAGCCTCTCCTATTTTTTCATCCAGGACACCAGCTATGATTGGCTGCTCATTTGTGGTGGACAGAGAATACTTTGGCGAGATCGGCCTACTTGATCCTGGTATGGAGGTCTATGGAGGAGAGAACATTGAGCTTGGCATGCGGGTGAGTAAAAGAACAATGAGATTCTGTTTATGAAATATATCCACATTAATTTTATAGACATGAATTGAGAATTTCCATAGATATTACAACATGAAGGTATATAAGTTGCTAATAAGCCTATTCAGCTAAAGCTAGTGGGTTTGAGTTGAGATTGTCAAACGGAATGTGAAGATTAGTGTGCTGGAATACAATACTGAAAATTGAAAATCCAATATTCGGTTGGCCTACAGCAGTGGAGGTTGGTGGGTGAAATGACTGAAGAAATCCCAAAATAATAATCCATATTTCAAACTCTAGAAGCAGTTATTAATAGCCTATAGAAATGGGTTTGTAGGGCCGAGATTAGAAGACAATAATCACATGCAAAGAGAGATTGAATAAATTCCCTCACACATTTGAGTCATCAATAAGTTGTAAAGAAAGTGAAGAACTGTCTTCTCAATTCCCGCAACATTTGAACATAAATTCATATGAACTACAGCAGTGATGACTTAACAAATTGTTCCATGTATTACTAATTAATTTATTACAATGATATGTATTAGGCTATTATGTGTGTGTGTGTGTGTGTGTGTGTTGAGCAATTAGAATAACTTTTTTTCCTCACCCTTAATTCTCCTTATCAACTTGAAAAAATGTCTTGACTTATACAATAGTACACGTTTTGATTTTGTTGTCTTAGTGACTAGATTTTGCAAATCATTAAGGGGCTATAGTAATTGTTGTTGCTGTCTGATCTAACTTCAAGCCAGCTAGTAAACATTTTGCAGTGATGAACTTGAACTCCCAACTTCTTAGGCCCGGAGCACAATGGCATATAATTGAATCACTACTCATTATGATGAACTAGGTAAAGCCAAAAGTAAATAAGGCCATGCATGGCTTTTTAGGAAAGGACACATTTGAGGACACCATACTGAGAAGTTATATATTTTTTCTGTCAATTACTGTACAGTACGTTTTAAATTTGATGTTATTTGACTATATATTTCTTTCAATACTTTTTGTTAATGGCAAACACAAATTAACTTCCATCAATCCAGATGGATTACAGTTTTATTCTTTTTAGCCACACAGCATGAAATAAATTTGCTACACATAATGAGACAGGGTCGCTGTTTTGTGGTATTGGTTTAACTTTTCTCTGGTTGAGAAATCAGCCACTTGTGAAATCAAAGGCAAATTAACAAAACAGAAAAGTTATTAAAGATACATTCTTAATTGTGTTTTTGTTTTTATTGGTCACATATTTTGGGAAGCTTTGCTTCCCTTGGCTTCCATGACTATACCCCAGTGGTCTACAATAGCACCGGCTCACTTGGAAAGTCCTGCTGAAATTATTTATGAAATCTATATTCTCGTCTTTGTTATGGCTCATGATTAAGTTTCCTTTTGTTTTGTAGCCTAAGGGTTACAGCTTAAGATACAATATCAAAAGCTTCAACAGAGTGATGTTCAACCTCTGCAAAGTTATAAATTATGTTTCTTAGATGGAAGGGAAAAGGTTTAATGCACATTTTCAGTCAAGCCAAAGGCTTTAAAGCCCTATACAAAAAATGTAAATCTATTTGCAGCTGCTTTGTGTTGAATTTAATGCTTCATGTGAGCAGAGGCTTGGTTGAAGAATTGGTAGCGTTTAAATTCAGAAAATGTTTCTCATCAGCCAAGTGGAACCACTCTGAATCTAAACGCTGGGCTTATTGGAATGAGAAATTCTTTAAAGATCCTCCTTCATTTAATGTCATCACATCCATTTCAAATCTTCAGATCGTTTGAATGGTGCTTCTGAAGGGTTTCTGCAGCCTTTAAACAAATCACTTCAGAGGCGACGGGTGAGAAGATAGATTTTGGTTGGTTTATTGATAACTCAACCTCTCTAAAGGTACCTGGAGGGACTGTTATAGTAGCATCATTCCAAAGAGACTAGAATGACATATCCTCATCATTTGCATGGTATAAGAATAGTGTGAGACATTCAGACACTCCATGTCTTGTTATACAGTAAAGGTTCCTTTCAGGTTTAGGTTTCACATTCCTCATTGTTCTAAATGCTCATTATAGTGTTCAGTATACCACCCCTAAGTTTCTGTCCAAGTTAAACTCAATGTCTTTGTTCAATGAATATACAGTTATCCAGCAAATCGGAGATTCACTTTAGACACAGCACTATAGAATGTTATAACTAATGGTTTGTTTTATACGGGTGTATCCCATTTTCTCATTCTGCTCACATGGGTCATTTGTGTCAGGTCAAACCTTTGCGCCATGCTTACAGTAAGTCATTCTAATCTAATTAGATTAGTCACATTCGCTGAATAGAACAGTTGTTACCATTGGACAGTATCATTCTTATGATCCATTTCCTAAAAAGGCAATAAACAAGTAGGAAATAGATTACTATGAAAAGTTTAACCTCATGTTAATAATAAGATGAGATTATAATAATGCACAATTAACATGAGAACCAGTGTGCAGGGATATTAGATGAATAGTAGATGGTAGTTAGGGTGAAGTTAGGGTGAAGTGACTTATTAGCACTATGTGTCCATGTGACAGTTTAACATCACGTTATGATGTACATATACTGTTTGTGTCTGCCATCTTATAGCCATTTGTCTATTGACTTGCATAGAATTTTGGAAATGCTATTCAATCAGAGTAAGAAGAACTGGAAAATATAAAAGTCACATTCTGTGGAACCCCAAATATTTGAGCTAGAAGCAAATGTAAGTTATTTATTCACCTGTGGCTTTTACACGCTTCACAAGACAGGATTGTATTATGTGACAATGTCATCTTTTTCCCGAAGTTGTCTTCTTACAAAAGTGACAGGACCGAACAATTCTGACTACAAAAAAATGTGTACCACAGTTAGAACCAGTTGAATTCATGGAACACACACATTTTTCAGTTTTGTTGTGATTCACACAAGTGTCAGGTTCCATCTGAATGGAACCTAAGTAATGTTGCTGTAACAATGGCAGACATGCATAATGGAGGACCACTCATTCTAGAAGAAAACTAGTATGTTTATTTAAAAACAATAACATTTTCACTGGCTTTTTAAGGCAAATTAAGGGCAAAGACCTTAGCAATGGTAAATAAATAATCAGCAGTGTATGTGATGAGTGCCTATGTGAAATCAGTATGTATGTGTGTGGATGTTATGCATGTGTGAGCATAGCACATGCGGTATGTATATGTCTCAATGTGTTTAGGAGTGCAGATGTTTGTGGGTGTGTGATCCAGTGTGTGTGTGCATAGAGCAGTATTAGGGCCTGGGAGTAGAAGCTGTTCAAGGTCCCTGTGGGACTTGCACTGGTGCACTGGTATTGCCGTGAGGTAGTAGAGAGAATAGTCTGTGGCTGTCTGTTGACGTGGAACTTAAAAGCTCTAGACTTGCTTTTGGATGGCGCCATGCTCGCCCCTTTTTGTATTCACAAGTCTACGATTAGCTCCTTAGCTTGCTGATGATGAGTGAGAGGTTACTGTTGGCTTTGTTATTGTTAATCTCAACAAGTGTCATTAACAAACTCGATGGTGTTGGAGTCATGTGGTAGGGAGGACAGGAGAAGACCAAGGACGCAGTCCTGTATGGCCCATGTTAGGTGTCCAAGTGGCGGATGTGAGGTTGCCTACCCTTACCACCTGCAGAGAACCTTTCAGGAAGTCCAGAATACAGTTGCATTGGGGGATTTTCAGTCCCAGGGTCTTCAGCTTAGCGACAACCTTGCAAGGGATTACAGTGTTTCATGCAGAACTGTGGTCAGTGACGTGTATTCTCATATGATATAGTTAGTCATGTTGTAAAAGTGTGTAAAGACAGTTTGGAGAGCCATAGCGATTCAATTATGTGTTGAATTGTTTGGTTAGTATGCAAGTCTGAGTGGGTTCAGTGTGTCTGGATTGATGCCGTTTGTGAGCCTTGACCATTCTTCAAAAAGCATTTTATGGATACAGTACAAATGTGAGATGTTTTGCAAAATGTGCAACCATCTTTTCAGGCATTTTTGGAGGTTACCTTGGAGTCTTTGGCACAGGGAGAGTTGCACTTGCCTTGATTCATGCAATAATAAGTTAATAGCAATGCCCCACATGGGACAGTCTCTCTCTGGCTTACATCATAATGTCTACGCAAACCCTTGTACCTTTTCTTCAGGAATTTTGTCACTGTGTGAGAAAGATTAAACACATTATCATTAAACAAACAGGCTATTCAGCAAATACCTGCATAAGAATGGCTGAGTAACAGTTAGCTCTGCTTCACCGCCATACTTACTGTATATGCTCTAATAGAATGGTGATTGGCTTCTTTGTTGCAGTGAGCTATTATATCTCTGAGGCCAGCTAATTGAAAGCTGGAGACTGGGAGAGAAAAAAAAAACAGAGAGAGAGTTGCCATTTGGGATGGACGTGATTGACAAGAACATGTTTAACAATTAGCCAGGGCAGCTCTCAGTAGCAAACTGCTGCCCAGGACCATTTCACCACGACTGCCGATGAAAGCCCCAGTTCACAGCCAAAGGTTTTGGAGTGTTAACAATTTCCTGTGTGTTCTGCCTTCCCTATAACACTCTCTTTAAAAGGTTTTCTGGTCTAGTACCAAGGTACTAGCCTTTTTAAAATAAGAAAACAGTTAAGTTGTCAGAGAGAAAGAGGAAGTTAGCATCAGCAAGTGCTAGGATTGCAGGCCACAGGGATCAATTATCAGAAGTGAATAGTTTTGTTGGATTTTGTATGAAAACTAAATCTAGATATTTGTTTAGACTCAAGACAAGAGGATAGGTTAAAAACAGTAAGAAACAATGATTATTGACATTAGACCGTGGGTTAGGGCAGTGGTTCCCAAACCTCTCCTGGGGCCGCCCCTCCAGCCATTCCATCTATTAGATGTATCCCAGAGCTAGCACACCTGAATCAACTTATTAACTAATTAACAAACCCTTACCTGTTGAATCAGGTGAGCTAGCTCTGGGATACATCTAATGGAATGGCTGTGGGGGCCCCAGGAGAAGTTTGGGAATCACTGGGTTAGGGTTACTTAGATCTATGTCCATCCCTCACTTGCCCCCTTCTGAAACAGGCAAACCCTCAACCTTCTGGCTCATAACCCAGTATCGCTTTGACCTGTACCACAAAACCGAGCAGCTTTTAAAATCAAAATAATGTGGAATTATTTTACATTCTTTTAAAAAGGTAGGGTTTCAGATGCTTTTGGAAGATGGGAACTGTTGTCCTAGCTTCTAATGGAAGCTGGTTCCATCATTGCAGTTCCAGGACAGAAAAAAGCATTGACTGGGCTAAGCGGAAGCTGTTCTCCCATAGGGATGGCATGACCTAGAGACCAGAGGGAGAATGTGGCAAACTACCCTTTAAACTGCCCTTCAGTACAGCACTAGCTATCCCTGTCTGCCCATCTACTGCATCTCAATATGTCTAAAATGCTGTTCATTTAACATGATATTGATGCAGTTGCAGCATTTCCAGTAAATTATTTATTTTAAAGCTATTTATTTTTACTGCGGTCCACTGTGAATTGTACAATCTAATTTGAGAACTATATACTTGTGTCAAAAATGATTATATTGCTTACCTCTAGGCTGAGTTTGCAAAGAAAAAAATGACAATAAGAAAGAATATAAATGATGAATTCTGGTAGTGGTATCAATACACATTTATTGCATCATGCATTTTTAGTCTTACCTACAATTTGCTGATGAATCATCTCATGAAACATATTTTCAAGTCCCCTCAGGTATATGCAGCTAAAGAACACATACAAGTATTAAATATCAAAATTTTAATGAAGTATGCATTTGTCTAAAGCCCCATCATTACATACAGTACTAGTCAGATGTTTGGACACACTTACCCACTTACTTGTACTGTACATTAATGTATTACATATTTAAGAGCATTTCATGAACACAAGCATGCACGTCCTAGATGAAAGCAATATATCGATGACACATCAACAGTGCAATAGCTCATATTTAGGTGTGTAAATAGATGACAACTTTAGCAATTCCCCAGCTGTGATCATGGAGAATGTTTTCATATCAAGGGGAACATACAGTACTTTAGATTATATATTATAGTTGGTTCAAAACTTTCTATGATTGCTAATCATGTATTTCTTAATGAACCATTTGTTTTCCCTTGAACAGTTTTACCTCAATTAAAGGTTAGATTGTAAGATCACACTTTGTAAGATCACACTACAGGATTGTAGTTTTCAAAATTGTAAGATCAAGCTGTGCTCACACTACTACACTAACTAGAGTAAAAGTTGAAGTGCTCTCTATTATATTGACCAAATCATTAGCACAATAGAGTAGATACTGTAAAATGGGTGCACTATTGAAATCAAATTATATTTTCACATGCTCTGTTAACAGCTGTAAACTAACAATGACATGCTTTCTTACAGGCCATTTTCCAAAAATGCAAATAGATGTAAATAAAATATTTACGCAGTCACATTAATATTTTATTATCATTATATCCAAAGGAGAGATCAAATCTCTGTAGTAGTGTTTCCTTTACTTTCCTCCATTTTCCCACATACATAGGTATAGAGTCACCTTGAAAAGGGCAGGCCTGTCATTATGAGCTCACATTAAGCCTCAGCCATCTGTGGTCATGTTACGAACCCTGTGGCTCTAGCAGTCTAGGGTGGATGGTACAGAGACCCGTAACTTAAAACTCACACAAATTAGTGTAGTGTAAAGGCACAGTGAGAACAAACGACAGACAACCAAAGCTACCGTAAACATAAAATGTTTATTATAAACACACGGTAAAGGGGTTAGGGAAAAGTGGCTGAGCTGGATCCAAGAAATAGAAATAATATAGTCCAAACACCCCTAAACTGAACTTGCCTGCCTCAAGAACCACTTAGCTGACTACTAACCAATACAAAAATACAGTGGGTGGTCCGCTCAGTTCTAACTAGTGTTTTTAGACAAAGTTTTCCTACGGGTTGTGTATGCCCAAGGGCGACTTGCTAAAAAAAAAACTTTTCCCAGGGACACAGGGACAAACAAAAACACACACAGGTTGAACAAGGACTAAACAGCACACAACAAACAATTGACTAGACAACACCAAACAAAACTCCACAGCAATACATACTCACATGAAACAGGACAAAGTGAGATGTATGTGCTAAACTAAGTGATGTGTGAATGAACGAAGTGTCTGTCTATCAAAAAAGGGTATGTATCTCAAGAGTGTCTATGTCCATGTGGGGTAAAGCAAAAGAGTCTCTCTGGGAGAACCAACTGACTGGGTTTTTAAACCAGGGATGTGAGATGTGATTGGGTACAGGAAAAAAGGAACAGGTGGTGCAATTAGGATGGGTGTCCACTGATTGGTCCACCTCAGCAGTCAGGCGATGCACCCATGACTGCCAGGTAGGAAACACCAACGAGCACAATCAGGAACATAAGGGACACCTGGGGAAACGGCAGGGGGGGGGAAACACAAACGCACATACAGGGTACCTGCACGCGTAACAGGTCACCAGCCGTTCCAGTTCCAGCCATGGCTTGTTAAATCACCCTCATTCCCATGTCCATCAGGCAGCCAGTGACAAAACAGCCAGCCACAGGTGTTCCCACTATAACAAACAGACCATTAAATTAATAATAGGACTGATTTGATCCGCTAAATGAGGAAATTTTACAATTAGAGTAGGTCATGGTTTAAAGGCAGAAATAATGAGTCACTGAAGAAGATTGACATAAATTATGAAAAATATGTACAGTACATTTGCATTTGAGTTCACAACAACAGGAGACCTGTCCAATGTCCTAGATTAGGTATTGACTACTAGGGATGCAACGGTATACGGTATGTTAACGAACCGTTCGGCACGCCCCCTAAGGTTCAATCCTGTAATTACCAAAGCATGCTTATTGCGCTGCAGACTACACGCACGTTGTAGATTCAGATCCACAGAACCAGACGTGTAGCTTGTGAACAGGTAAGGCAGGCAACTGCTTGGGGCCCCAGGCCTTTAGGGGGCTCCTGAGGGCTGACAAACTTTACTCCACAGCAATATCTCAAAATGTGACAATCGCAAGGACCACAACCCCCTCCCCCTTTAACAACCAATGGACAATTTGCAATGACATCACAGTAGGAAACCTCCCTAAAGGCGCCCCACAGGGTATCTGCAAGTTTCAGGAAGTTAAATTTAAGACATTTTAATGCCGCTATGAATTCAATTTAAGACAAATTTCACAACAACACCCCAGGCAAAAAATAGATAAGGACACCAATTCGACTGAAGCACCCACTGTTGTTAGAGCAGTAAGCCTACTGCTAGCAATAACGATACTAGTTGTACTGTCGTCGGAGATACAACCAAACAAGGCTTTTCAGCATATCATATGGGATTCCACAGATTTAATTCCCATATACACTGATCAGCCATAGCATTATGACCACTGACAGGTGAAGTGAATAACATTGATAATCTCATTATCATGGCACCTGTCAGTGGGTGGGATATATTAGGCAGCAAGTGAACATTCTGTCCTCAAAGTTGATGTGTTAGAAGCAGGAAAAATGGGCAAGCGTAAGGATCACAATTTTGACCAAATTGTGATGGCTAGACGACTGGGTTAGAGCATCTCCAAAACTGCAGCCCTTGTGTGGGGTGTTCCCGGTCTGCAGTCGTCAGTACCTATCAAAAGGGGTCCAAGGAAGGAAAAGCAGTGAACTGGTGACAGGGTCATGGGCGGCCAAGTCTCATTGATGCACGTGGGGAGAGAAGGCTGGCCCGTGTTGTCTGATCCAACAGAAAGCTACTGTAACTCAAATTGCTAAAAAAGTGAATGCTGGTACTGATAGAAAGGTGTCAGAACACACAGTGCATCGCAGTTTGTTGCGTATGGGGCTGCGTAGCCGCAGACCAGTCAGGGTGCCCATGCTGACCCCTGTCCACTGCTGAAAGCTCCTTCAATGGGCCCATGAGCATCAGAACTGGAACACGGAGCAATGGAAGAAGGTGGCCTGGTCAGATGAATCACATTTTCTTTCACATCACGTGGATGGCTGGGTGCGGGGTGCCTCGCTTACCTGGAGAACACATGGCACCAGGATGCACTATGGGACGAAGGTAGTCAGGGGAGGCAGTGTGATGCTTTGGGCAATGTTCTGCTGGGAAACCTTGGGTCCTGCCAATCATGTGGATGTTACTTTGACACGTACCAGCTACCTGGGTATTGTTGCAGACCATGTGCACCCTTTCATGGCATACAGTATTCCCTGATGGCATTGGCCTCTTTCAGCAGGATAATACGCCCTGCCACAAAGCAAAACTTGTTTGAGGAACACAACAACGAGTTCAAGGTGTTGACATGGCCTCCAAATTCCCCAGATCTCAATCCAATCGAGCATCTGTGGGATGTGCTGGACAAACAGGTCCGATCCATGGAGGCCTCACCTCACAACTTGCAGGACTTAAAGGATCTGCTGCTAAGGTCTTGGTGCCAGATACCACAACATACCTTCAGAGGTCTAGTGGAGTCCATGCCTCGACGGGTCAGGGCTATTTTGGCGGCAAAACGGGGATCTACACAATATTATGCTGGTGGTGATAATGTTATGGCTGATCGGTCTATGTGTCAAGTTTGAAGGGCTTCTTGCAAAAAACACAGTGGGCTTCATTTTCTTTCCCTTCAACAGATTTCAACCACAAAGCAAAGTTGCTGTTGTCCAACAACTTCTGATTGAATTTGCACTTTCCCATGGTACCTGCAGGAGGTTTAACAGCCAATGTCCACTGTGTAGCTAGCTAAATTACCTAGCTTGGTACTAGCTAGCTATCTACCTCATGAACAACTGTGTTGGGAGAAAAGCAGCCAACCGTCACAAGTGTCTTGCTGACATCTAACATTCTGACTGAAATCATGGTTTCTCACTGCGCGTGACCAGAGCTAAAATGTGTTCAGAGAGAAGCAAATTTATAAAAAAGGCACCTCCATCTTTCAAATCCGCTGTGTGGGAACATTTTGGATTCAGGGTTCAATACAATGCCCAGGATAAGAGGACCGTAAACAAAGTAGTCTGCAAGCATTGCTTTGCCACTGTCGGCTGCTCGAGTGGAAACACTTCTAACATGATGACGTCATTCATACTGAAACCGTACCGTTACCGTGACCCACAAACCGCGATATGTACCAAACCGTGGGCATACTGTACTGTTGCATCCCTATTGACTACAGATAAACTATATCTCTCTTGGATTTATTTCTATCTTGACTCATCTCCCGATTATATGGATGATTAATTTTCAAAGATAAAGTCCTTTAACTGAAAGGACATGGGAGGAAAGATCTGTTTTTCATCAATAGGCACAGTGCAAAGGTAACAATGTGGGAGACCATGCAATATTGATCAAGCATTTGTCTTTTTCAATATGTGCATTATTTAGAGGGCCGGAATCAATCTGCTAGAGCTTAATGGACTGAAAGGTATTTACTCCATGCTTCATTAAAGTAGATTTTTACATAACTATCTCACCACTGGTCCCAAGAGGGAGGACAAAGGAGAATGGGAGATACACTGCATAATAGCATTGATTCATTCAGTCATTTAGCATTCATTCAATGATTTGAATTTACAAAAAGTAACTCAGTCTGTTAATGCTTAATGGACTGAGGACTATTAACTCTATGCTTCATTAAAGTAGGTTTTATCTACAGTAACTACCTCACCATTAGTCCCAAATGGAAGACAAAGAGGAATATAAGACATAGGTTAAAATAGCATTGATTCATTCATTTAGCATTCAACCGATATGAGTTTACAAAATCTGACTCCTATTATTGAAGTAAATACAGGTAGATTTTATGTCAAAGGGATTAACAATAATACATTAAATATTCATTTTAATGTATAAAATATCTACATTGTACTGTATCATTTGAAATACCTTCGCTATATGGAGCTGAGTATTGAAGTCAAATGTCACACATTTTTTTTCCTGGCTATTGCTGAACTCTTAGGGACTACTGAGGTTTCTATTTATGTCGTACACAATTGAGAGTGCAATTGGGTTTGGGTTTGTGGGTAAGTGGAATGAGCCTGAGGTACAATGTAGGCCCGTATATAGTTTGGGGCTGGGGAGTGGTGGTAAATGATGGTTAATTTTATTACTGGCTGAGTGCTAGCTGTCTTGTCTAATATTTCAGTCTCTAGTTGATATTTGCCTGCAGGACTCATCTTGATAAATCAATGTCAGATTTTATTTTTCACTGTTTGAGTATTGGTTGGGGAGGCTAGAGATGTTACATATGCTGTTGAGGTGAATTCTGCCAGGATAATCGTTATTCTGTTCTGCTCATCCATCACTGAGACATTTAGCATTTCAATAGCCTAAATCAACAGCAGAAGCTTTCATTTTTCCCGATTGAAAAAAAAACTAATATAAAAAGAGGTAATCCAAATCCGATTTTGTTTTTCTTTTTATTTACATTATTGGAAAAAGAAGATTCTCATTAAGCACACATATCATGTAGGACAAAATATACACCCATCAGCCATTACATTATGACCATTGACAGGTGAAGTGAATAACACTGATAACCTTGTTATCATGGCACCTGTCAGTGGGTGGGATATATTAGGCAGTGAGTGAACATTCTGCCCTCAAAGTTGATGTGTTAAAAGCAGGAAATATGGGCAAGCGTAAGGATCTGAGCGACTTTGACAAGGGCCAAATTGTGATGGCGGGACGACTGGGTCAGAGCATCTACAAAACTACAGCCTTTGTGGGGTGTTCCCGGTCTGCAGTGGTCAGTACCTATCAAAAGTGGTCTAAGGAAGGAAAAGCGGTGAACCGGCAACAGGGTCATGGGTGGCCAAGTCTCATTGATGCACGTGGGGAGAGAAGGCTGGCCCGTGTGGTCCGATCCAGCAGACGAGCTACTGTAGCTCAAATTGCTGAAATAGTTAATGCTGGTACTGATAGAAAGGTGTCAGAACACACAGTGCATCGCATTTTGTTGTGTATGGGGCTGCATAGCCACAGACCAGTCAGGGTGCCCATGCTGACCCCTGTCCATATCCGAAAGCGCCTACAATGGGCACGTGAGCATCTGAACTGGACCATGGAGCAATGGAAGAAGGTGTCCTGGTCTGATGAATCATGTTTTCTGGCTGATCGGTGTAGATATTTCATGCTATTATATTACTTTATGTTCTCAGTCTAAAATATATGTGTTGACTGTGATCAGGGCAGGTGAATGTGTGTCATCTTGTTTGTTTAATCAACTAACTAATAAACTATTGAATTGCAGTTTGCAATTTACATGGTACAGCTATTTAACCACAGAGCTGTAAAATGTTTTGGTGTTGGATAAAATCCCATAGCCAACATGTTTGTATTATTTTCCCTCACGGTGGAAATGGTAACTTGTTTGAAACAGCAGGATTTTTAAGCATATCTACTGCAGCCTGAAAGAAAACAAAGCCATTATGTCAAGATGTTTGTTATCAAAGTCCCCCTCTAAGTTGGAGAGTTATGGGGAGCTGCGAATTGCAGATGTTCAGGGGGCTGCCACATTGGACAGGACATTTTTTTCCTTTTTGGGATTCATTTTTACATTTTAGTAATTTAGCAGAATTTTTTGTTACTTGGCAAGCCCATGGATTCAATGTAGAAACCCTTTGACTTTTTGACTGGCCATATACCACTAAACCTATCTTTAACCTTAATTATTATAATTATTAATCACCCGAGCCCTGGGTAGGACACGACTTACCCCTGCAGGGCTGCAGCGGAGGATCAAAAGCCGCAGAGACCTACGCTGGGGGAACCTGGATCATTTCATCACCAACCTGGCCGATAAATGACCAAGCTCATCAATAGTTGTGGGTATGATGGTGGGGCCAAACCGAGACCCCCTAGTCTCCATCAGCCCACACCCTGCTCCACGCTACCCTCTTCTGGGGATCCCAATTTCACTCGCTCCAGGTTCTCATCGATTCCCGGGCCAATGATTGCTATATAGACTCTGCCCTTGTCTATCAGCTAGGGATCCCCATTCAACCCTTCTCTGTATCCCATCAGCCGGGTGATGCACATTACTGTCCCAGTTGGCCTGCACATTTCTGGCAACCACAGTGAGGCGATCTAGTTCTTGCCCCTAAGCTCCCCCAACATACCTGTTGTTCTAGGCCACTCATGGGTCCAAAAAAGCAATCCCCTTTTTGACTGGACTATGGGTCCCATTATGGGCTGGAGTTCTTTCTGTCATGCCTGATGTCTGAGGTCCGTGCAGCACACCCCAGGGCTTGGAGGATGCCCCCGGCCTGTCCTGGGTCCTGGCTGAATTCTCAGCAAGTTCCGAGCTACCTAACTCCCCCAGCAGTGGCCTTACAACTACGCTAGAGACCGCCACTCTGGAACCTCACCTCCACTGATGTGACTACCTCCGTCTGGTCCAGAGACCAAAGTAATGGAGTCTTATGTTGAGAGCTTTTTCACGCTGGAATAATTCGGCTGTCTGCATCTCTCACCGTGACAGGGTTCTTCTTTGTGGAGAACAATAAATAAGGTATCCTTGCATTGACTACCAGATTATGAACAACATCACCATCAAAAACCGGTATCCGCTGATGCTCATCACTGCTTTTGAGCTGCTTTAGGGGGCAACCACGTTCTCCATGCTCAACCTGTGGAATGCTTATCACCTGGTCTGGATCCAGGAGGGGGATTTTAACACCGCCAGGGGCCACTATGAATGTGTTGTGAAGCCATTGGGACTGACCTATGCTTCTGCTTTGTATTTGTAACAATGTGCTCCGGGTCATACTGAACATGTTTGTGTTTGTTTACCTCGACGACCGTCATCCATGACTGGAAGGTCCTCCAGCATCTCATTGACACCCAGCTAGTTTGTGGTAGAAGTTGACGTCTTGGATATTGGAGTTGGGGTTGTTCCTTTCCCAACGCACGGACGGTGACTACATCCCTGCACTTTTCCTCTTTGACCGGCTCAACCTTATGGAGAGGAATTATGACATCTGGAACTGGGAGTTGCTCGACATCAAGATGGCATTGGAGGAATGGCTGCGCTGGTTGGATGGGTCAGAGCAGCCATTCCTGCTCTGGACCGACCATAAACATGTGTAGTACATCTGTACCACCTAGCAACTCAGTTTGTTAGGACCAGATCTGGTCCAGTCCCGAGTTCTGGAGTGGGGCCATTCATCTAACCCGACCTGTCACCCGGCCTCCTGTGAAATCTTGCCTTAATCTGCTGCTGATTCTGGTGGCCAATCATGGGGGCAGATGTCCCCTCCTTCGTCTCTGCCTGCCAAGTGTGTGCCCAGAACTAGACCCCACTGCAAGCCCCCTCTGGCTTTTTCCAATCCCTAACCCCGCCAACATTGGTCCCAAATCTCCTTGAACTTTGTCTCCGGTCTCCTTCTGATGGTAACATCACTATCCTCACAATTGTAGATCAGCTTTTCTAATCTGCCCATTTCATCCTTTTGCCCATGCTGCCCACGGCCAAGGAGACGGCCCAGCTTGTGGTTCAGCACGCCTTCCAACTCCATGACCTCCCCACCAACATGGTGTCAGTTTATGGTCCCCAGTTCACTTCCCAGTTCTGGAAGGTGTTCTGCACGATCATCGTGTCGTCAGTCAGACTTTCCTCAGGCTACCTCCCTCAGTCCAATGGACAGTCAGAATGGGCCAACTATGATTTAGAGACCACCCTGTGTTGCCTTGCCTCCTAGAAATCTTACTTCCTGGAGCATCTGGTCTGGATGGGGTATACCTGTCTCCTCCTCCTCCTCACCCACCTTAACTGTCCCCGGGTCGAGCCCATTTCCCGCTGCCCTCTTGCTGCTGCTCCTAGTAGTATTTTTAATATATTTTTTCATGACATCACAAAATTGTATTATGATTTCCATGAAGATAGATAATGTGTAATCCCTGACAATTTTTATTACAATGGGTTATCCAGTACACTGACACATGTCAGTACACTGACACATTACAATGGGCTATCCAGTACACTGACACATTAAAAATACATGTAAATGCTTGAATGACAAATCTTTCCTCATGTTTGCATTTCAAATCCTTGTTGGTATAGCATGAATAGTGTCAAAAAGAAAATTGACAAAGCTTTTCCATACATTCAAATTAAGCCAAATACAGATTCTCCATTGAGCTTGATATTTTTCTCTAGAACTAGGATTAATCTGTTTTTGCAAAACTAGCCTTACGTGGTTTAGTACTACAGTGCAATCATGATTGCTGCTTTATTTTTCGTTTCTGAGTTGTGCAGACCTGTCAAGTGTATATAGGTTAATGTAAAAAAATCTTGGGCCAAATGAGAACTCTTTTCACTCGTACTTTAAAATTCTAGCAGATTCCCCAGCTTGCAGAACTCAAATGATTTCCATACTTTTGTATTCAAACATCAAAGTAAAAATATAGTTTAAATATTTCACCCACCATGACCATGAGACGATTGACATGTAATTTCTTTGAATAGCCCATCAGAGTAAAACCATGTATTGAATTTAATGCAATGTAATTACCAAAAAAGTACTCTTTAAAAGCTGTAATGAAACATTATTTGTTTTATTTAAACAGGGTGTCAAAGTTATGTCCCACAATTATTTTTTTTGCAATTTGTATGAAATATTATGAATGCAATTTGTCCTAAATGTTACAAATGTTGTGGTTAAGATCCTGGCAGTATTTAATGCTAACACAGCTACACTTTGTGAAAAGTAACATATTTCCGAATAACAGCCTTATAAAAGTCTTTGAAATTGCTGAATACTTTTTGGAGATTGCCATGGTTATGTGGGTCTCAAAACATATTGTAGCACCCGACAAACAGACAGAGCTCTTACCCATTCAGGGCCAGAGGGAGTAGCAATTAGGTAGAACTTGTCAGAATACCTATTATCTACATGAGTCATAAACTTCATTAAAGGCCTCTTTCAAGTGTGACTGCGCTTACACCTATCTTAAAACACACACTGACAAGGCAATTAAGATCCCTTAAGACGTATTGTTAATTTCCTAACCCTCTGTTTTCTGAGCCTAATATGCAAAAATAAAATAAAAACTTGAAGATAATTAACCATCCTACTGTCTATGACCTTGCAGTTTACATTAACTTAAACTCTGGCATTCGCAAACATTAAATTGCATCACTTTTGAAATTACAGATTTTTTAAATTCTCTTTTATTTTTTTCATTTGGGTGGATTTTGGTGTTGTTGTATTTGGCAAAATTATTTTTGAGTTAATTTTATGTAACAAAAGTTATACCAGAAATGTCAAAAACAAACCTTTTACACACTTATTCTTCTCTGCATTAACTTTTATTCAGAGTAGATTCTCTAGCCGTTATACATCTTAAGGGACAGCTTGTAGTTTACTGAGGGAGGGTTAGTCCAACTAGGGTGTGAGGCTTTGAAACTTCACGCATCTCATTCAGTCAGAAGCAGTATTGGCGAGGGCTGGAATCCACACACACTGCCTTTGCAACACCTGATGTCGCTTTCTGGTATTCTTGTCATTCTCAACAGCTTAGATGATGGTCTACCCAGTGTGTTTTACACATTTCACGTGAGTAACAGGAATACTGACAAAATAATAATGAATAATGCTTTAACCAAGGTTTAGCACTGATTATTTATAATTGTGGCTAAACAGTATCAGTCAGCTTTATAGGAAATGTTACATGTTCTACTATTCATGATAAAGCATTGAGGGAAATATTTGATGTTATGATTGCCTTAATTGTTATTCACTGAAGCAATTAAAATGTAATTTGCACAAAGGAATGAATCGATCAGTGCTTTGAACGCTAGGTGTCCATACTGTACAAGTGGTTCTCAAATTAACTGAATCTTCAAAGTCACAGTCTGTCACAAAAACATGTATAATATAGATGTGTTGAACATTTCTTTCACTTCATAAAGCCACACAGCTTAATGGGAGAAGATATCACTTTATGGTCAGGATTTCCCTACATGTTTTTTTGAATGGGGAGATCTTTCAAATTTTATGTTAAAAGGTGGAGCTCTGTCCTTCGTTCAGAAGCTAGTGAGTAGCAATTCAATGACAAAAGAGAACGAGACACAAAGATTCTTGAGCACACACAAAGCCAATTACCTTACATGGTAAAACAAACACGCAGATGCAATTCTTTTTATTTGTGAATATTTCAGTTATGTGTATTTTTTAAAATCTCTGCAAGGCTCTGTCTGTAAAGCTGTACAGAGAGTTACCTGGCTTTGTTTAAAAGGGATAAAATATATATATATATATATATTGATCTTCTCATCCATTGATGGCTTCTCTCTTAATTGATGCAACATTGTTCTCCGATTACAGATCTAGGGTAGAAATGGAAATTACTGTAGGACATTTAGGATATTGTGTGTCTCTATCCCAAACATGAGTCAGGAATCTCTGGTTGCTATTCACTTAAAAGTATACTTTAGCATATAATTTCAGAACCACTTAAGTTGTATTTTAGGATACTAAATAATAATAAAATACTGTTTAAATGCTATTTGCATAATTGGAGAAAGCATTTTAGTACACTTAAGATGTACTTAAATAGTATTTCCAAACATGTTATATTATATATATAAGTCTGCTAAAGTATAAAATAAGTGGGTCCATTTTAACACAGTGAAGTATGTTTATTACGATTTTAATAGTACTTTTTAGTTTAGAGTATTAAAGTACCACTTTTGCTTCCCAAATAATATACTTAAGTATACTTTTTTTGACTGGGGTGACACATGGCTAGTCATGAAGTGAAACTAGGCTAAGGCTAGAATATTTGGTTTAAATTATTAAATAGGTCTCAAGATTATTCAAATGTTGATATGATATTGATATGATAGTTAGTACTCTACTGTATTATCCCAATTATGCTAATTGGATATATGTACTGTATGCAAGATTGGGGAGAACTGTATAGTTCTTGTATGTCTCAAGCACTGTACTATTCCGTTTTAATGTCTAATGTGATTTGAGCAATTGCCAATGGGAGAAGGCCCTTTGCGACGTTGCCCAACTACCATCATATTTTATGACCAGAAGTTGAACAGGAGCTAATGACTTTGTTTTTCTGTTTAGTGCTTTTGTCCACCCAGAATGAACTTTTTCAAAACATTTATAGTTTTTCTGAATTGCGTATTCATTTTTGAGAATAATTTCAAAAGTGACACAGAACTCAAAGGCATTTTTCTGAACATTAATGTTTTTGCAAAAGTCTCACAACATTAAATACATTCTCCTAGAACCTATATTTTTCTTCAAAATATCTAATAATATTACTATATTTATATACTGTAAACACATAATGAACGTAATAAAAATATAACTCAAACTAACTCTAAAAGCAATATCTTTGCAGACTCTTATACCCCTTTCACACAGAGCCTAAAATGACACCAATTTGATATTGCCATTAATTATTTGGTGTCTTTTTTTTAGATATGAAAGGTATGCAAAGGGAAGCCCGTCGACAGTAGTGGAGGTAGTCTATATTACCAATTTATTTCGGCCACTGCTTTGTATAAATGGGGCAGTATAGCATTCATGCACTACAATGTTTTTGCGCAGCAACTTTAGGGTCCTGATGTAGGACGCTTGCTTGGGTACACATTTTAGACAGTTCTGCCTCAAACTTTTTTCGGTTCTCGATCATATCTTATCATGTCACATCCTTAACGTCATTCAGACTTCTCCCCTCTGCAATCCTGTCTACCACAATATTTGTGTAAATTGCCTATGCCACGAACATTGCGGTAAATATTTCTATGCATAAATGACGACCATATTATACTTTGATTTCTTTCCTGAAACAATACTGAAACAATCCCGCATTCTCTGTGTAAAAGGAGAAACTCTTAGTCAAAATATTATATCGAAACTCAAAAGCTAAAAACATCATAAGTATTAAGCGTTATTTCTACTTTCAATTTCATTTGATGGGAAAAAGACATTCATCATATATTGGGATGGGCTTGGAACTATTCTCGAACTGTGGTGGAACCTTACATTGTCCCAGATGATGACATTTAGATTGAGTCCCCTCATCTTCATCTTCTGCTTCTCTCAGCTTTTGTGCTAGCCCATTGAGAAACACCAGCAATCGGTCCCTGTTGTAAAGACCAATAAGGCCATGGTAATGTAACCCTCCTCGTTGACTAATTGTGTCACACATGGTGATGTTGCTCTCACGCTGACCCAGGATGTCAGCAGTTGCCCTCTGCTCCATTGCATTAATGCCATGCCTTCTCTTTGCTAGATTAAAACCTGCTTTGTTCACAAACATAGGGTGGGTGGCACTGGAATGTACATGAGAATGGATCACAGCATGGGTTTTACTGTACAGCACGATATACAGTAGAATATTGTGCCATAGGCTACATAGGGTAGATATATTGCAATAGAGGCTTTAGTTCACTCTACTCTGTGCAATATAGTAACAGATACTGTGGCAATGCTTTACAAACCTGAGCATTCTGTTCATAGGGTACTCTGTACACTTGTTTAATTCTTACATTATTTATTTGAAGAACCTTGACGTTTGTTGCTATGCTGGATGGCAAATGTTCGATCATCTTTAATAATATTTTGCGCGATGCCCCGAAGGCAAATTACATTGTTCTCAAATCTGGACAGATTTGGCTGATCATATTGACCGCCATGGTCAGTCCAGTGGTGTATGACATGGCCTACTGTTGATCAGATGTCACCAGTTCCTCTCTGACGGTCTCATCCACATCTTTCTCCTCTCATGCGTACCCTAATGTGCATTTACAGTTCTGCCAAACAATGTGAAGGATGTGCTATCAAAGTACAACGGCAAGACAATTGTTAAAAGTTATGATAATTGATTTAGGGGTTTAATCTGGGATTTTATGCTGTAGTTACTCATGTCAACCTTTTATGTCCTACTGGAAAAACTGTAATAGGCTGGCCCAAACTGAAATGTGGACTAAATTGACATATTGTGTTTATAAAATGCTTTGAGACTCTCAAAACATTAAATATGAAATATAATCAATGACTTACATAAAAACACAACTTGTGTCATATACCCTAACATAGTTAACACACTTTTATATGATTGTGCAATTTAGTTATACTATAATTACAGTGCATACCAAAACAAGTAAACATTCAACATTATCACAACATGGGCTGTATTCTACGTCTCTAAAAGTATTTTACCAAAGATGACCAATGCACAAAGAATTTTACGAGCATGATTATCCAGAAACAAAAGATTTTATTTTACCCTTTTCCATTTTGTCCTTTAGAATTAAATCATGCTATGTATGATTTTTAGTCCCCAAAGCTGTCTGAATTACAGACATACACAACATGGGATTTATAGTAACCAGAGCTCCACTGTATAATGTCTGGGTCCATTGCTCTTGTCTCACACATCCATGATAACAATTATGTCCAATAAAATAATGGTGCTAAACTCACCCCCAGACAGGTCTCGTGTAGTATATTGTCTTTTAAATCAGTCAGTTGCCAAGTAAGATGAGGCACACAAGTCAGCTAGACCTCAAGCAACCTTCTGACTGTCAGACTTTGCTAGATGTCCCAACCTAGTATTCACTCTATCTCATTTTCTAGTATCCTTTCTTCTTGACTGGTAGATGAGAGGGACAGGCCTTGATGTCAGTGTTAATTTTACATATACATTCTCTACGTAGCTGTGACGGTTGCTCCGCGTGGCGCTGCGTGCTCTCTCCCTCTCCGGCGCTCCATCTCGCCGGTGTACTAACCGTCGGCAGGAGAAGATGACAGCAGCACACTGTTCACTCAGACACTTGTTGTGAGGTAGCCATTGTGGTGTCTATTTAGTTCCTGGTTTTCACCCGCACCTCAGGTGCTCATTGAAAGATAAAGCCTGGATTCTTCCTGTCAGTGTTGTTTTGTTACTTTAGTTTTTGCCTCTCCTTTACGTACTCGCTACCCTCGCGCGTCACATTAGCTTGAAGTATTCTAACATAAAAGATCTTCCGATGAACAGAACATTACTGTAGACTCCTCCATTAATGGTAGATTAGTACCAATACTGTAAAATGATGCTGTTTCAAATTCTATTTACAGCTGTTTTACGATTGATGTTTCCGGCAACTCTCTAGAGCTTAGCTTATCCCCCAAATTCTCCTGCATCAATTTCCTAACCCCAAGTACATTGACAATTAAATTAGCAGTTGTATTACCTCACTAAATCAAACAGTCTGCAATATTAGGAGATGACAATTATCTCTCTTCTGTTTTTAAAGAGGCCTATATGCAAAACAGACTTCCTTATATTCCTATAAATTAAAAGCAGGATATTTACACGTATTTGTAACACATCTGAGTAGGTCAACAACTTCCCCTGAAACTGTACATGGCTGTTGACTTAATCAATCAGTCAATAATCTATCGATAAGATGTATTTTATATATCCCTTTTACACCAACATCCCTTTTACACCAACATACACCAACAAGTGCTTATACAGATACCCATCTGAATCTCAAGAAGAAGGTAATGCAGATTTGACAGCCTTGCTATGATGCCGTAAAAATCAACAACCATATTCAGGGAAAGGCACAAACCACACTCACTATCTTTGGGATACATTCTGTTTACTATGGTAATGAAAACACACTTAACGTCACTTGATGAGGCACCTGCTGATCGATTATTGGCTATTAGAGCAGATCAGGCGCAAGCTGTGCTGGCAAACCTCTCTCAGCATGATGTAAATGTGTCATCCACCTAACCCATGCACAATCAGCACGTCATCATTAGGCCTTTTGTGTCCAGGGATAAGAGGGCATTTGGTCTGATGTGTTTTTGCTAATGCCCCGGCAGAGACCTCCAAACATATCAGAGAGTGACAGCAGCATGATAAGACATCCTGAAACAGACGTGACATACATAAGAAGCCAGCAGTCTGCTCCTTCCTTTGTCTGGCACTGGCCTGGAGCATGCCACCTGTTCTCGCTCTCTCTGATTGACTAACTATGACACGCTTTGTCTCTGTCTCATGCTGCAAAGGTCACATCGTAACTGTGCATCAATGCACAGACTTATTACTAGAACACACACAAAGGACAATATTAGATAAGCACACTTTTAAAACCACATGTCCAACATGAATAAAACATGTATTCTGATTAAAATTATTTCCCTCTGGTGAAACAGACATCAAATTTTGGGATCCATTTCCCAGTGGTGTCCTATATAGTTTAAAAGTCACACATTGAACATGTACTGACTCCAACCAAGACCTAGCTGGAAGTTTATCTGTAGGGTAATGATTTTTAGAAGACAGAAGATACAGCACGTATCTGGCAAATAACTGCAATGATCCAGCTATTATAGCGGTGTGCACAGTGACTGAAATTGGAGGAAGACGGGGAGGGAACACAATGGCAAGCAACATGAGCCATCAAATACTAGATATAGTACAGGCAATTTAAGATTGGTGGAAAGTGGCGTGATCTGTGCAGCTAAAATGTCCCTGTGTTTTTTTTCACTACCTAACTTAAGCTTTATCAGCTCACTGATGTAAAACAATAGTTAGTATTCACTGTTAGTTAACATTTGTTGTAAATGAAACATGTGACAAGTACTATTTGATTTGATTTAACCTAGCCTTTATCTACCATTGAGGACATTGCAGTCATGTCCTTGGTATATGTTTCATTTCTTGTTAAATGATGCGTAATAAATGTGATGAAGTGATTAAAAAAATTCTAAAGCAAAGGTTTTGTAGAATTGAAGATTAACACCTGCTTGCATGAATCCTTTGCCTACGTGATGACTTGTGTGTTGTGAAATGAAGCCAGGCAGATCTGTGATCTTGGTTTCATAAAATCTCTCTTGGTTCGCATACAGGTCCTTTTATAGTGTTGCTCGGGGTGACAAAGTGTCGTAGCTGCAGTGTGAGAGCAGGTGTGTGATGTTAGTCAAAGGTTGTTGATACAGAAGACAAGCATGATCGTTACCTAGTGAAATCACTGATGTTTTGTTGTTTGTTAATAACTTTTGTGTAACAAGCTCAATGTCATTATTTTCAAATATCTAACTAGATTTTTCTATTGTCTGTGCTAGCTGTTCCGTTTGCATTGAACCTAGTTTGCTTCATTGAAAGCATTATTGTCTTGTCCTTTTTTATTTTAATATCAAAATGATCAGGACACAGGATAATATCCAAGTTACACACACCCACGTAGAGTTCACATTGTTGATGATGAATTAGCTATATTTACATTGAGCCTCAATCCATGAAATATTGACTGTTGACTGTATTCTAGTGAATATAAGGGGTAGTGATATTTTGTCGAGGACTTCAATTTATATTAATACAGTGATTGCCATTGAGTTTCTTTTCTTGACGGACAGAGAAAATGGAAAGATACAGCCAAACAAAGTTAAACTTTTAGAAGGCAAGAGATAAAGCAGCAAAGACAGAAACAAAAAAATTATGAGGTGATGAAGAGAGAGGAAGCGAGATAGTGAGGTGTAAAGAGAAATAGCAGATATTGCTAAGAAGGCACTTAAAAATGTACCCTAGACATTTCAATCATGCTCAAACCTTCCTAGGTCAGTGGAAGGGGCCACTAGGTTTAGTCAATACAACGATCTTGTTTGCTGGGAACTGCTTCTATATGTTAAGAGGTTAGATGATGTGGAAATCTATATAAATGTGGCTGTATAGACATAAAGTGTGCAAAAGGTGTGAAGATTATTAAGATTATGAGAACAAATATTAATTATATATACATGCCCTTCCTTACACATTTTTCAAGTTTTCAAAGTTATAGAATGTATACATATTACATCTCACATGTAATACAATGTATTTATAATTAACACAAATATACATGTCAGAGGTGTCCAGATAGGAGAGACAGAGAAAGGGACAGGCCATTGGCACAGACGTTATAGCCAATCTTTAACGTCTGTGACCACAGACACATCCCAGATTTTCAATGTTGAGTGTTTTTGTATTGATTCAAGTGATCAAAGAACAGAAATTGTTCTCTTGGCATACATTTGACATTGAAGTCATAAAGACTATAAAGCATTATAGATGTTGTGTCAAGAGGTTGTTTTCAGCTTAGATACTTTCCAAAATATTAGTTTTGTTTTTATAAAACAAAAGAAAATGCATAAATTTAAATTCTGGAACTCAAAATTGTCTTGTTTGGGAGGGTTTCTGCATGACCTACAGTGGATATAAAAAGTCTACACACCCCTGTTCAAATGCCAGGTTTTTGTGAGGTAAAAGAATGGGACAAAGATAAATTATGTCAGAACTATTTCCACTTTTAATGTGACCTATAATGTGAACAATTCAATTGAAAAACAAACTGAAATCTTCGAGGGGGAAAAATTAAAAATGAAAACCTTACAATAAACTGGCTGCATAAGTGTGCACACCCTCTTATAACTGGGGATGTGGCTGTGTTCAGAATTAACCAATCACATTCAAACTCATGTTAAATAGAAGTCATTACACACCTGCCATCATTTAAAGTGACTCTGATTAATCACAAATAAAGTTCAGCTGTTCTAGTAGGATTTTCCTGACATTTTCTTAGTTGCATCTCAGAGCAAAAGAC
>JACXGI010007871.1:14118-35953 GCA_016801175.1 Esox masquinongy
GACCAGAAAGGAGAGGTCTCTCATTCTGACCAGAAAGGAGAGGTCTCTCATTATGACCAGAAAGGAGCTGTCTCTATCATTATAAAGACTATAATATGCATAGCAAGTTACTCTCTCACTCTCTCTCTCTCTATGAAGACTATACTAACATAGTAGTGTTTCTCTGTCTTTGAAGACTATAATATAAACATGAAGGTAGAGTCTACAGGAGGCCCTCTCTCTCCCCTGATCCCCATTAGTGTGATTTATGGCATCGATGAGACACATCTCCACCCAAGCCTTTGTTAAACGTGTTGTGTGGATGCTCGCGCAAGCTGCCACTGCAGTGCTTCCACCAGTGCATATAAAAGGTACTTCACCTCCCACTCCTCAGCCAATCGTCACCATACTGGACAAACAGACTCAATAAAAGTCATTTCAAGGGAGAAAATGGAATACACAAGAGACCATAACACCAACATCTCAATTAGCTGGTGTAGTGTGTTTGTGTGTGTGTGTGTGTGTGTGTGTGTGTGTGTGTGTGTGTGTGTGTGTGTGTGTACACGGAGAAAACCCCCCCATTCTCAATGTCACCTTTAAGTTGTTCTCTATTAATGATGCATTCTGTCTGGGAAGGAGGGGGAAGGTGGAGACCGGGAGAAATAGCGCAGGAGGCAGATGCTGCAAACGGTACCATAGAGAAGGGAGAGACCCTAGATCTTCCCCTGTAAGTCTCCCTGCCACCCGGGGGAGGGGTTGACGTAACTTTTACCAAACCAATTTCGCCACACTCTGCCTTTGAAATGTATCACAGTATTTTAGCCTCACAAGTAGGTAGTGAACACTGCAAGCCTCCGTTTGCACGGTCCGGTTGCGTTCTGCACTGACCGGTGCAACTGTTCAAGCGGATGAGTTGTGTTACATTCTTTCACTTGCAATCGTTAACACGTACAATTCATTTTTAAAAAGGAAATGATGAAATGATTAGCTTGTTACACAAGCAAGTAAACGAGACCCGTGAGACCAGTACTTCACTCTCACTACAATGAACCAACGCTTGAGTGAAATGAATGAAACAAAACACCACACCAGAAGAAACACGTCAGACAGGATGAATTGTGGGTTTCTGTAAATGCTGTTTCAGCAGCTTTTTGACAACGGCCTCCAGAGTCATATATTTACACAGTTTGGACAATGCACTTCCTGTCTGTTGCTGAATGATAATTAACGGTTATTTCTGATACTTTCGAAAAACTAAAGATTATGTGGAATTGGTGGAAACACAGTACAAACTTGAATACACATGTACCGAATGGTAAAGAGTATAAGTCTGTTTGGTTGTAATTTCTTTTACCTGCCATGTGTTTCCCCTCCCCATTTTTGGTACGGTATATCCAAATATGCCCACAATGTCAGCTAGTGGCAGAGCCAAGGTTCTAGACTGTGGTGGACAGCTTGGCGCTATGAAAGAGTGAAACCGCAGAGCCTCCCGTTCAGTTCCGATTCTCTTGTTCAGAGCAGGCACTCCCGGGGCGAACTGTCTGAGGCACTCTTGTGTTGTCCACCGACGTTTCTAACAAGGCGCTAACATGGCGTGTGAAGCCGGCAACGTTATAGTAAACAACTGGGTTTCCAAACCGAGGTATGCGCAGAGGTTGTGTGTGTACAATACTAGGTGCTTATTATCGCCATGACAATACGGCGCGCAGCCTAGCCTACTGCAGAAGTTCCTAGTGAGAGGGCTATTACGCTTTATCAGCCCCCCCCCCCCCGGAGAGTGTGGGCTAGCCCGGTTTCCACTGATTGTCACGCCACGGCACTGTCTCTTCCTTTACGGCCACGGAGCGGGTACTCCACCGTAACGGGTCCCGGTAGTCAAGTAGCGAAGTGGCCGGCACGTAACCGAGTTATTAAAAAGGACTTGGCTCCTGAGTGATGGTCCTCTGCTGGAGGTCACTGGGGACCCGTGCAGAACAGAAATCACAGATCACACAACGCTGTTTACTCTCTGCAAATTGGCCCCAGAGAGGGGAGGCTGGAGGGCCCGTGGGGGCTGTGGCCGACCTAGTTAAAGTGATGGAGGTGCCTTCTGCTCATTGATTTTCCCTCCGTCTTCGGTTTAGCCTCTTTCTCTGGCCCGCCCGGCCAACACCGGGCCACAGACCGCCACTGTGGTCCCGGCGGTCGAGTTTAGCGGCTCCTTCTCTTTAAATCACATTAAACTGTGGTTAAACTTAGGCCCTGAGTGATATACGACCCCCATTTATGACTTTATCATGCTTTCGCCACTTGGCTGGATTGAAAATTAGGTGCATGTTAAGGAGCCGATTGATCCCAGTCAGTCTTTATGACATACAGGTACGGGAATTGAAAGAACAGGGAGGGAATATAGATTAGAAGGGGAGTCGGGATCATTCACTGGAGGCTACCTGCCTTCACCTGCACTGGACCAAACTGAGAGGATTACCACTTCAAAGATCAATAAAATACTGAACAGTTTGATTTGATATTTTTCTCAGATAAAACCTGACTCAAGTTGGTGAGGAATTGTCAACTGTTCCCCACAACCCCCCTCCCCCCATCTCTGAGACCAGACGTGTGCGATATAAATGTCATTCCATCCAGATGAGTAATGATCCCTATTTTTCCTTCAATTTCCTTTCCTCCTAGTAAAGCCGACAGAGTGTGACACGTCATTAAGTTAATTAGGCTAACTTAATTAGCTACTTTCACAGGTCAAGCCGCGAAGCCTCCTGATTGATGGCGCTGCGTGCAAAAGGTAATGGTCCTCTGAAAGTGGTAAAACATCAAAACAACATCCAAATACCATCAACTGCAACCAGGTAAACAAAACAAATACATGAGTCTGGGTCCCAAATAGCTCCCTATTTCAATAGGCAGTAGGACGCAGCTTCAGACCAGACTCTGCATCGCGCTTTGGGCAAAAGTAGGTTGCTCGGCATCTTGAGAACACGGTGCCAATTTGAACGTATGCCTATACTCCATCTGACTGATGAACAGCATCAAAACATTCGTCAAGCGAAAACCCTGAGAATGACGGAAACCCCTTGTCCAGGCTCCGACTCGTTGGACCGCTCACATCATCGACAACACAGTAACACACCAACCCACCAACTCAGTTAACTTAAATACACAGGCAGTGGAAAACCTCAGGGCCACACTAGGTACTTCACACATTAGGCCAATTTGCACAAGGCCTTGAAGGAACAGAGGAGGGAAAAAAAACATCACCCTTTCAAGGACGGTAATTCCAAAAGTTTGACGTCTTTTGATGACAAGAGGAGTCTAAAGTGAATCTAAAGGAGCTCTGCCCACACGCAAACCACCCGTCCAACCGCTGCAGAGCATTTTAAAGCCCTCAACCTCCTCTCCACTCCGCGTCTCCGGGCCCTATACATCACAGAGGCGTCTAGCGAGAGAACTGGAGGAAAAGAGCTGCAGCCAAGAAACGGGGTGTAAATAAAGCTTTAAACAAGCCCCACTCTGCACCGCGGCCGCTGATTAACGTGCTCCGGAATTAAAGGCCATGGTTTTATTATGGCTTGACTGTCACTTTATTAGTGAGAGCCTCGGGGCCAGGGCCCGGGGTGACAGGGGAGGGCAGGGAAGGAGGAATGGAGGTGGCCTTGGTCAGGCCACTGGTTTATCTAAGCCAGGCAGGCAGGGAGAATCAGAGCCTCCTTAGTGAACTCCCGGCAATGCAATAAAGACTTTCATTACCCCGGCATAGCCACTTACACACACGCACACGCACACGCACACGCACACACAGTTACTTACAACAACGAGGGATCCAACTGAGACCCCCCCCCCACTCCCCCTTCCACTCATAATTTCAAGATGCAGGGAGAGAGTTAATATAAACCATTTAATATTACAGACCAATAATTCCGGGAGAGACATCTGAGTATTAATCAAGAGCTCCGAGGCAGAGCCGCCTTCACTGAGACCTTTGAATGGACAGAAGATTGGATGAAGGTTGGAGGGGATGTTGACTATGTGGCGATCATGATATTATAGACAAACTCATCTAGGGAAACCTGGCTACTACTTCTAGCCTACGTTTGGATGTAGCCTAACAGTTCACAAACAGCTGTGAAGACAAATGGAGAGTTATCTTGGTGCTTTAGTGAAAATCCAGTGAAGACATGAGCAAGGATATCAGGGATGTAGTGGCTGAACAATCCACTGGGGTATAGAGATTAGACAAAAAACAGACATAGAGCAAAACATTTTCAGACTACTGATGGATTGCATTTACATGCAGCTTAAAGGAAGGCCTTATTGAATTCTGTGAGTTTGATATTAAAATAAATAAAATGTACCTCAGGTCACCCCCCCCCCCCAAAAAAATGGACATAAATGTTCCTCTATTTTAGGTCCCACGTAGAATATGTTACCTCAGCTTATCAATTTACATCAAAATTACTTTGATTCAATGGCTAGCTCGTTTATCCCTACTCCCAGCTAAAGCTGCTGTTTCTCCGCCAGATCCATTTGTTCCTTCCTAAACTTCCTTCCACTCAGCTAACAGTCAGTCAGGCCTTGGGCGGATAACAAATCACCTGCCACTTCAGCAGGACTTCCCGATTGTCTAGCTAGAGCTGAGTCTTCTCTCAATGTCAGACAGACAGGCTGACAGAGGTTTCAGGGCCAAACCGACCCACACCCCTACCGGGTCCTTTCCTCTGCTCTCCTGTTGCAGGTAAATCACAGTCCCAACGTTTTGGTCAGGTAGGATTCAGCAGCACTTAAAGTTGGCATTTAAAGCAACATTCCTTGCCCACAGGCACAAGCGGTTCGCAGCACGGCAGCAATGGCTTGGCATTTACAAGCTGAAGATTATAGAAGAACTTTCCTTAAATACTGCTCTCATCTCCCAGAGTGCAGAGTCAAGGCAATTATCTCCAACACTTACTTCCACCCATTACCAACTTAATACCTTAACCCTATCAATCCCAAAGAGGCGCTAGCACATCAAAACCTATTTAAAACACTGTGGGCTTCCGCTACAGACTTCTGAATGTACCATTGGACTTGTATAATTCTCCCGCAGTTGTAGATGATCGGCTCGATAAACGGGTCTGAGTTAGAGGGGCTTTTGTGAAACAAGGGCATATCCTCCTGGCTCTATAGTCAAAAGATGTCTCCGGGGTCTGAACGGTTTGAGCTGAAGACCTGTGTTGCTCTGTGATCCTTACAAGCCACAAAGCTTCAAGCAGCAAAAGATTACAGGAAATCCCAGGACATAAAGTTTCTATAATACTGTAACAAGCCCACATAGTTGCTGTCACAAATTCCAAACCACGAAGCTGCCACTGGTTAGTCTAATATTAATTTCACACTGAGCAAACTGGGTTGTCCCGACAAGAAAATAGAGAAACACTTCAAGGTGAGGCAAAATATGTGGGCAAAGAAAGACAATAATTGAAAGTGTAAAACATTGAATTTTTGGGGAACTCAGGGGCTGTAATTGGTAGGGTTAAAACAAAGAAGCTCTTCACAACCTGGGAAGAGCAAATCAAGAAGAGCATATTGTGGCATTCATACAACAAGCTGAACGTACAAAATGATTTTGGGATGCTTTGACAAACACTTCATACATACATGGTGGCTTAGACTTGGATTCTCATGAATGAAAAGGGAAACTGTGATAAAGGCACACACAGTGTGTACCACAGCAGTAGTGGAGGTCTGTTGTTTTCCAGATTCAATCTATTCCGTAACATGAATCCACCACATCAGACTCTACAGCAATCAACGTTGTTAAGATAAAACGGTAGTTCCCCTTCGTTATCTCAGGAGCACTGAGCCGACAGAGGTCCTTCACGTCACTAGGAGAAGAATGGAATTAGTCATGTAAATCCCTGTGGACCAGTTCAGCAGCTGGACCCAGAGACACCCAGACACCTGCTGACAGCTGTAAGCGCTACAGAGACCGACTCCACTGAAGAGAGGCGAAGTCCCCTCCAATAACTACGCCAGACCTCAACCCAGCCGATGCGCTCTCCTGGCGCCGCAGGCCGCCGCCTGCTCTGGGACCCAGGGAGGGAGCCGCGCGGCTTCGGCTCACACATGGATGTGGGGAGGCTGAAGGGAGGAGGACAGCGTCTTCGCAGGAAACCTTTTGAAAAGCGCATGCAGAGTTACACAGCCTTGTGCGCGCGAAACGTCCGTCTCTGTCAGGGGAGTGTACAGGCGGAAGGTGCACGTGTCTACGAAAGAGATGGGCACTCGCGAGTGCCAAGTATTCTGGCGCTTCTTTGACTCGGTGCGTCGGTGTGTTCGTTCCGTACCGTCGGTGTGCTTGTTGGAGTTTCGGTGTGTTCACGTTTGTCCTTGTGTGCGGTGTGTGCATTGCGCTGGGGTGATTAAAGAGGATTGGGACTGTTCCCGGGGGTCTCTGGGGGGGGGGACTCTCTGTCAGCAGGATGCCAGCAGCAGCACATTTAAAAAGCAAAGACTTTGTTAATCCCTGTGCCCCCTTCATTTACCAGTAGATCCGCTTCTTTTTCCCCTTCAAACACTGAAAGCTACATTCCCGTGTATGAGTGTGTGTTTCTCCCAATGTGTGTGTGTGTGTGTGTGTGTGTGTGTTTTTGTGCCCTCCTACAACAATCTACCCGTTCAGTAACAGCAGGATGGTGTTCAGAGCCTTTCTTAATAACAGCCCTATTTATACAGAGGGGGATTACAGGCTTATTATGGTCTGTAAAGGTCTCAACGTGTCTCTTCTTAATCAGGGCTCAGATCCATGTATGGAAGGCTCCTTCATATCCAGCCCTGCTTCTGTTTGAAGGCTTGGTTAAAACCACACGGTCACATTCATGTGTAGTATGGCTTTGAGAAACAGCATGGCTGAACTAAACCCACTCTGAGGAGAATAGAAATGTGAAAAACAAAGGACTGTAACGCCAGGTAGACAAAACAAGAGCAGACAACAGATATGGTCCAACGTTCAAAGACCCGGAGTTGCACAAATCCTAGTTGTTGAATATTCACACCGAAGCACGTTCCCAACAGGGCTATAGAAGCACAACCATACACTTTACGACTACAAATCCCCAGCCCACTTTCTTACATTTTAACCCTCCACGGGCAAGTTACCAATTTAACTGAGCTTTAAACTTCACAATTTCGCCCGCAATTCCTGTCATGCAGCATTTTCGGTGTGGCATAGGCTTTTTGTTTCTCTTCCTCTTCTCTAACATCAATTAACCCCTATTTTCTACGCAGATAGAGTCTATTGGACAGGCTGCCCTTTCCTGGAGAAATGGAAATGCGCTTTACATTTATCAACTTAATTAAGTTCTCAAGCTGCTGCGCGCTCCCCTTGATTACACTGTAATTCAATAAGAAAAACATTATTTCAAATGCTAACGGAGGAAAAGGTAAAAAAATAATAATAATAAAAAAAATAAAGTGCTTCTGGTTGGAATTGCCATTTTCAGTTAGACATTTCAAATGGGAAATGAATGAAAATAGAGCGGTGCCTCTTCAAGAGGTAAGAGAGGAGCTAGGGAGGGCGGCCATGTTGGCTCATTGCCAGTTCTCTCAATTTCAAGTTAAAAATACACAGGGAACGCGTGATAGTTGTGCTGCTACTTAAAACCGCCATGTCATACCACCCCCCGCCGTCACAGAGACACCCCAGTCCCACTCTGAAATGAGAGAGTACCAGAAGCAGCTTGGGGAAATCTCATGTGTGCGAGTGTATGTGTGTGGGAGAAAGAAAACTAACAAAAATATCAGTCTGTTTGGTTGAGGTAGTTCACTAAGAGATGTTGGAAAGGGAGGGTTAGTAAGGTGAACTGGAGAACTGAGTGATTTAACATGCCTGTCTGTGTGTGTGTGTGTTTGTGTGTGTGGTTGTTTCTGTGCGTGAGTGTGTGGGTAGCCCGGCTGTGTGTGTCGGCTACCAGACATACCTGTGCCAAACCTAAACACGGATGACGTGACGGTTAATGAGCCGGGACCGGAGCCTCCCTTTACCTGGACCTGAGAAAGAGAAAGCCCCCACTCGCCGCGGACACTGAGGACAACTACCAGGGCAACAGGCGGAAGGCTGCTGGACAATGATGCCACAGACCGGTCAGACCTCAATGGAAGCCCACTGAGCGGAGCGCGGATGCGGACAGACTGGGCCAGTGGCTGATCCCATCTAGAACAGGTTCTACCGACAGCGCAATCTATTACTCTGGCACCCCGCAAAACCATGACCCGCTCGGCGTTTCACAAGCCCAGTTAAATCGTGACAGAGACTCCTGTCCAGCTTGTTAATTAAGGGTTGCCATTTATATAAGTGCTTGGACATTGCTGGACCCATCTGCCTTAGACCTGGTACTGTATCAAGTGAGGCAAGAAGCCAACAGCACACATTTACAAACAACTTGCTGCCAGGGGAGCCCCGGCTTGACGCTGATGATAGTGTGTGTTGGTGTAGCAGACAAGGCAGACGTGCTTGTTACGGGGGAGGCCAGGGAGGAGGTGTTCTTTTAACCGCTACATGGAGCAGACCTCAACTGACACTGTCCTAAAATACCAGACCCTTGTGTCACACCTGGACAGCCTTGGGTTTTGCTGCAGACTGAAAATTCTCATGGCATGTTTTGAGTTCATTTGGTGACAATGTGTGGCCTCCAGATCTTAAACCAAGGAACTGCTCCGGATCAGAGTATGGAGGACAGACGTCCGGTACCCATCTCTGTCTAGATATTTATTACCTTCAAATAATAATGGATTTCCGGGTAAGACTGATTGTATGCTTACGAACAAGCCATGGACACCACACACACATACACACACACACACACACACACACACACACACACACACACACACACACACAGAGACAAACACAGAGAGAGACAGAGTGACTCACCTTGGAGGAGGAGGTGTCACACTCCTGGCAGATCCAGCCGTATCCTGTCTGCTTTGGAGACTTCTTCAGGGGAGGGTCCAGACAGCCAAAGTGGTAGCAAAGACAGCACTCATCACATCTACAGGACAGAGAAGGGGTGGGACAAGTGTTAGCAATGCAGACAGTACAGAGGAATGAACGCACGCACGCACGCACGAAAACACACTTAGCATGATAGATGAGGACAGGGCAGTAAATAAGTGCCAGGGAGCAGAAGGTTATAAATCAAAGCCCACCATATCTAGTCCATATCCTGACTTCACACAGGTGTCAAACTAGGATCATATATTGTGTATAGTTTGGCCGTTGTATATACTATGGGTGTCAGATAACAGGAATATGCCTTGATGCAAGCATCAGTATGGCCTTTAGGTAAAAAGAGCATGGCGAATCCCACATGTCAACATGAGGTGATGCACTCATGCAGGAATGCATTGGTACCTGAGAGCGTCTTTCCAGGTTCCAAACAGAACGAGACTACTAGAACTCCATTAATCATTCGTGAGACTCCATTGGCTGACGCTGAATGTCCTTCAGGTTTATTCCTTCATCCATCCCACCTCGGCGCTCCCTCAGTCCTTCCTTCTCTCCTCTCCTACTAGTCCATGATTAACTTATTATGTCCTAATCAATGTGGAAGATTCAGATTTTTCTATGGAAATCTGCTCAAGCAGATAACAGCACAGGCAGGTCATCTGTTCTCTTGCTCTACCGCTATCTACTACAGGAGGAGGACAGAGGGTGATGGAAGAGAGGGATGGAAGAGGGTGATGGAAGAGAGGGATGGAAGAGGGTGATGGAAGAGAGGGATGGAAGGGGACTTTGGGAAGGAGAACCACATTCGGTGAACTCAAAGTATTTTTACACATCTGTTATTTTTTTGGCTCTGTATTCCAGCCCAATTAACACAATCATAAATAAAATGTTCATTTTTAATACTTTGTCGAGAATCCTTTGCAGGCAATGACTGCTTGAAGTTTGGAACGCATGGACCAAACGCTGGGTTTCCTTGGTTGGATGTTGTGAAGGGGGTTTTCTTTACCATGGAAAGGATCCTACGATCATCCACCGCTGTCGTCTTCTGTGGACACCCAGGTCGTTAATGTGTTTGCAGGGCTCACCAGTGCGTTCTTTTTTTCTCAGAATGTACCAAACTGTTGATTTGGCCACTCCTAATGTTCTTGCTATCTTTCTGATGGATGTTTTTTTTTTGCAGCCTAAGGATGGCCTGTTTCACTTGCACAAACTTTAACCGCATGTTGTGGGTTCACAGCAACAGCTTCCAAATGCAAATACCACACCTGGAATCAACTCCAGACCTTTTACCTGCTTAATTGATGAAGAAATAATGAAGAAATAACCCACACCTGTCCATGAAAAAGCATTTTAGTCAACTGTCCAATCACTTTTGGTCCCTTGAAAAAGAGGGGGCTACATATTTAACAGCTGTAATTCCTAAACCCTTCCTCCAATTTGGATGTGAATACCCTCAAATTAAAGCTGAGAGACTTCACTTTAAGCCCATATTCACTATTTAACTGTAACTTGAATATATTTTGGTCAACGGCCAAAACAACAAAACATGGGTCAGTGTCCAATTATTTCCGGACCTAGCTGTATGTTTTGTACATTTTAGGGTGACAAAAGTATTTGGACAGATTAACATTATGTATAATAAACTAGTTAGGTTTCTGTTTGGTTGAATAGCATTCATATAAAATGATTGCCTGAGGTGTAGGACCCATAGACATCACCAGACACTTCTTTGATCCTCATGTTGGCAGACAACGGCAACAGACTAGACACTGACAGCACTCCTGCACTTACGCTGCAAACGCACATCTCTAATAATAAACAGCTGTGAAGTCAGTTGTCCAAATACTTTTTGCACCCAAACATATGTGGGAACATGTACAAAACCTGCGTTCAATTATACTCCAATATGAATGAAAAATACCCTAAAAATTCAAGTTGATCATTTTTGCTTTTACCACATGGCCATTGTATCATTTAATTCAAGTGCTGGAATACAGGGCCAAAACAACAAAAACCTTTACTGCACATAGCCAGAATGATGTGTACAAGTCCAGAGAAGCTTTAATGAAGACCGTTGAAGTTACAACTTGAACCCTGCACCTCCTGTCAGAGGAGCCCTTTTTACGACAATACGAGCAGGAACCAGAGATCCTAATTATATAGTAGTGGCGGGTTTTGGAAGGTAAGGGCAGAGACAGCGGCCCTGGCCTATGCCAACCTGGTGAGATTATTTCATCTCAGTGAGACTGCTCACAAAAACCTTTTACAGAGAGTCAGGACAGGACATCTTCATAGAATCTGCGATCCCTTATAGTGTTCAGGCAGAATAAACTGGTAGCAATTTAATAAATGTATTTTATGTTTCATAGCAGTGTCTTTGCTTTTGATGAGCTGTGACATTTGTTATGTGTAATTGTAATTTGTGTTAGAGATTTATGTTAACAGGAATAATTAGATATTCTGTTTGCTGGTTGGCAGACAGACCGAGACAGATTTGAACTATCGTTTAAATACTGCAGCGATGTGCTGATAACATTTCGGAATGTTCGTTATGTTTTACGACTATTGCTGTTCTTTCATTTGGCCAGCAAAATTCAAAGAAATGCTGCTCTTTGGGTAATAGTGCCTTCTACGTGCAAATTGAGTCTTTGCTTAAAATAGGAAAAACATGTGTCATAGTGATGTATTTTATAGGCTATATTTTACGCATGGGATTTTTTAAAAATAGTCTCTTTCAGTAAGCCGACAAAAATAGCCTTCTCTTTTAGATTTCTTATTGTGAAGTATCCACGTCACCTGCTATGTGTACGTTAATCTCTCATTAAGCCTTCTCTTTGGTTTATATAGTAATATTGTTAAATCATACACAGTAAAGTGCAAATAGCATTTTCTTTTCTGTTCCAACTGCAGGTCTACAGCTGAGATTGACCATAAAATGCTGCAACATAAATCGCTGCAATAGCTAATCGGTCTCTGAAGCTTCTTGACAATCAAACGAGTAATCTAACGTTGTGTGTAGTCATGTTTATTCCACGGAAATATACTGTGAACCAGTGGCGTCGTTAGGCCTGGGCGTCCGGGGCTATAGCCTCGAATCCTTTATGAAAAGCCCCGGATCTCAAATTGACCAATTATAATAATAAAAAAATAGCCCCTTATCTATTCATCTATAATTCCGATTGCGCATTATGACAATGTAGACGTGTAGGCCGCTAGCGTGTACATCGAAATTTTCCGCGTGTACATTCAAAACCCTGTACTTTCTGTCCCGGACGGGGGCGAGTGTGTGTGCTAAGCCCCGATAATATTGTGATCCTAGAGACGCCTCTGCTGTGAACGTCTTTGAACGACTGCATTCATGCATGCCATGAGTCAATCTGGAAACTTCTGATCCAAGGTCTATTAAAACAACCGATTATTGAAAAGCCTTAGTCTGCATCACGAACTCCGAGGTCGTTTCCCCATCATTTGGAGCATAGCCTATCGATCTTGTTCCACGTGAATGCACTGACCGTAAGACCACGTTTCACCACAGCCGAGCCACTGTGTTTTTAGAACACCTCTGCACGTGCAATAGCCAGTAGCTGCGCCAGACAGACAAGGCTTTTTTACCCATTCCTACGGGATCAACCACCACCAGGGACCATCGTAAACTAAGCCTCCCCAGCCTAATCCATCCGTTCCACCTCCATGTCAATACACCGAGCGGGGTTAATGCTGAAATCTAAGGGTTATCAGTTACCACTCCGACAAATTAAATATTCCTACTACTCACAAAAGAACAGATTAGGATATCTTGCTACATTTGCATGAATATCCCCAACATTAACATACATTTAGTAGTAAAAGCCTTCACATCTCCTTGTGTTGTCACACTTTTTTTTTTTTTACTTTTTTGAACATGGAGTCAAGCTGTCAAACACACTTCTTAAATTCAACCCCTCCACATGGTTGGAAGTCACACAATATGGGGATGGCTGTCACAGTTTTTGCCATTTGTCGTTCTGTATATAATCAAACCAGATTAAATTGAACATAATTTCTATTGACTACTACCACAACATTCGCTTTGACATTGTAGCTTGTTTTCCACTTCCTGTTATAAAAAGGTATGCGTTGAAGTGGTACGTCAACGCATACCTTTTTATAACAGGAAGTGCTGAAACCCTACACTCCTACCCAAGCTCTGGGTTCTGCCACCTCCGCTCACTTGGCCGGCCCACCCCTAAGGGACGGCACCTCCTGCTCAGCCCGGGCCAAAACCCCTCCCTGTCCTGGCATCCCAATGGTGGGGTGCTAGGACCGTAGTGACCCAGCCCATTTTCAGAAAACTCACTCCCATTTTCAAATCTAAAATAACCACACAAGGAAAGATTTTTCAAACAGAAATAGATGTGTGTGTGTGTCTGTGTGTTGAGATCTAACGGTAGAAGCACAAAGGTCATCATTGATTGTACGATGGCAGTGTTACTGTTTCCATCTCAATAAAACACATTAGTGAGTTGTGCATGCAGTCTAAGTCCTAAATGCTGCCGATTCCCAGTCGGGGCAGCGGGGCCTCACAGAATTTTCCAGAACTTAATAATTGCATCACTGAATTTCAATCAGATATACGCCAGGACTGAGACGGAACCATTCAGGAACACTCAACAACTTCCAGCTGAACTACCCGGGCCTTATATCTGCACTGTTGTGTAGCCATAACATGATGCTGGACTGTACACATATACACAGTATGACAATTACAAAAGTGCCTTGTGTTTGAAGTCAGTCGTCTGAGACACTGGTAGGATCCATACCGTGACACCCGCAGGCAGAACACAGAATGGTAATTCTCCGTGCCTTCCTCGATACAGCCAATAAATACAAAAAAAAACAGTCAAGGATAAAATGTAAAATGTCCGAATCAAACACTGCAACTACAGAAAACGTAGCCAAAGGATGTCTGCAATGTCACTCACCTTATGTACAATAAATAATTTATCTCTCGTAACCCTGGAGGTATTTAGACATTAAACCACCACGTCCATATGTAAAATTGATTGCCAATTCATTTCACGGCAGGCACATTTTTTTTTTTAATACTAGTTGTGTCTCTATACTTGTACTGCGTCTGTATCCCGGTTCTTCCTTCGCTCTCCCCTATCTGCTGCATGCATTCACTGTGACAGGCCAACGAAGAAACGCACTGCCGTCGGCAGCAGCCGAATGTCAGCTCAGAACAGCCTCCATTATTTGGTCTGAAGTCAAAGGGGAAAACATCAGAGGAAACCCGCAACCGCTGTTTTGCTCACATCCTATTAAAGCTCAACACAGCAAGACATGGATCTCTAGCACACTGAGTTCGTTAGCGCATTTTTTTTTTTCGATTACCAAAGTGTAAATAAACCAACTTAGGGTCTTAAATCAAGTCTCATACACACAGTTTGACTTGACTGTAATGGTCCAGTACTTTATATTTAGGTGCTGGAACTACAAGCAGAGGAGCCGCTACCCAGTTCCTGTGAGCTCCTGCCAATCACAAGTCATTCACTACCATACATGCCAGACACCTGACAGTAACAGCCCACTGTTAACAGTTATCTTTGGAATGTAATTACCAGCAACATGGGTGAAACATTTTTGATTTCTCTTGCATGCTAGAAAGCGGCTTTCCATCTTGAATGGTGACAGCAGATGTGGGTCAGCCCCAGTCATGTCCCAGCCAGGTGAAACGCCTGATTGGCCAGAAAAACCCTGGGCAAATCACTTTAAAAAGAGATTTTCATTGGACGATAACTTTACAGCAGAGCAGGCGAGACTGGTTGCGCATCAAACGCCGGCTTGTTGCACGTTTTAGTCCAGGACTAGCCCTAAACCTGTTAAATTGACCAAATCAAAGACACAGTGTTTTGAAGGCAAAACAGTTCTTTGATGGATAACTGGGATCTTACTAAGTTGTAGAAGCAGAGATGAAAATCTGCTGCACATTAACAGGGAACCTGCAGGTGGTACACCACACACACACACACACACACACACACACACACACACACACACACACACACGTTTGTACAGCTATACTCATGGGGACCAGAAAATAGAAATTGCATGCTCCCTTGCCCTAATCTTAACCCTAAACCTAACCCTAACCTCAATAAAGTAACATTTATGCCTAAACTTTACCTAGATGTTATGCCTAACCTTAACCAACAATGCCTGGACCTTAAAGAAGCCCCAATTCTAACTCTAAAATGAATTGTAAGTTTGACCCTAAACCTAAACCCTGAGCCGGAAATTGACTTTTGCCTCATGGGGACCGGCAAAAGGTCCCCATGAGGCACACACACACACACACACACACACACACACACACACACACACACACACACACACACACACACACACACACACACGGCATGCTGTCGCACAAACGCACAGGCAAACCGGCCGAGCAGTCATATCTGACTAGGAAACTATGGGAATTTAAAATACCCTCCGGCCACCTCAGTGAAAAGAAGACAAATGGCCACAAGTGTGTCTGCGCTGCTAATGAGCTAGCCTCCTATTGTTGCACAGAACCACCAATTGATTTACCATGAATCTCCCTCTACTGGGCCAAAAGAGGAGTGGTGGACTTCCCTGGCCGTTTCCCAGTGTGACACACACACAGACACACACTCTCGCGAGCGCACATTACGAGACAAACAACACAACCAAATCACTCCCCAGCACACAGGAGGCTTCTTTTGTTTCATTAGGTGAGTGTGTACAACACTTTACTTGTTTTAATTAGTTTACCTTAATGAACCTATTGTACTGCTTGTTTTGTATCTCTGTAAGCATCTTTGAATTGAAACACTGCTCACTGATGCAGACCAAATTGGCTGTATGGTGAGGTTATTATTAGCTAAGCCATACATTTTTAATTACATTTACTTACATTTAAATGTATATTTCAAAAAAAGGTGATCCCCTGGTAGAACCTCCTAAATAGCCTTTGTGCAACACCTGTCAACCTCCGTAAGATTTGTTAGCCTTTTGGTATGGCAGTAAAGGGAGGGGCAGGGAACAGAAGCTGGGTTGCTGGTATGAGAGGCACACAAGGTGCCAAGAGTTAACCCACTTATGATGAACCTATAGAGCGAGGAAGATGACAGCGTAATGGTTTTGAAATGACAGCCATGGGGACCAGTCCCACTCAGGGTGCCCATCTAATCTACTATCCTCCTGTCGGATGTTAGACAGCAGCATTCATTTAAAACATGACCCAGCTGACGTTTATTTACAGTGCATCGTTTAAGAGGCATATCTCCACCATTTTTATAAATGATGTGCGAATAAAGAACTCTCCTTATCAAAGTCTATGTTCACATTGAATTTAACATTTAACATATTTATCCCTGCGGTGAAAATATTTTTAAAACAGCTAAAGCAAGCACTTACGTTTTCTTTAGGAAATTAACCTATCAACTGCGCACATACAGTAGCTAGCAAGTGACGTGATAGGCAAGCAGTGTTTCAGTCAGGTTTCTTCACTGTACGAAATGGCATAGCATGCTAAATTAACATCCACCGATCATCAAAATGTCATTCTAACACATACTTTGCAGTCAACATTTGCGGAAAAGTGTAATTAGGCCATTAAATAATTGGGACAAAAATATTTCCTGTTCAGGAAATTTTCCTCAACATACGCGATGCAACTTGATAATACACACTTGCGTTGCCCGTTTGCCTCAGCTATCTAATGAACACAGACTTGAACTGAGTCTTTACAAGTTGAATATAGGTTATTATTAACAACTAAATTAATGCAGTAGTTTAACAATCTAACAACTATCTACTTCACATGCTGATAATAACTTTGAACAGCTAGCCAATGAGATAAAATATCTACCTAAACTTCTTTCTCATATGAACTATAAAACACATGTATTTAGTATTTATTTTAAAATGTACAACAGAAAATAATACATGTTCTTTTACAGTTCATACATTATAATGCATCTCAGCAATGCTAACAGGTCCAAAATAGTTTCATCTATGGTGTTGGCCGACGATCAGTTTTGGTCCCAATAGCATACATGCGAAACACCTCACAGAGCTTGTATAGAGCAGGTTATCGGGGCTGCAGAACTGTGCTAGGCTAGCTGGTTTTCACCGAGTGTGTCCGTCATACCTGGTGGCTCAACCTCTATCTGCACTGAACACTGGCCTTATAGACCCAGCCACAGCAAGGTCCTTGATGTTATCAAACCAATTTGTCTCTGCTTTAATCATTGGGAAAATTGAGCTGCTCGTCTGTCCCCCAGATCCCTCCCTCTTCTCCTCTCCTCTTGAAGCAGACAAAATCCAATCACTCATAAGAGTGGTTATTGATTGATGTAATCTTATTGGGCGTGAGGTGGCCAATTGATTGGTTTTGTCTGCTACACATGTTGCTCTCGGCTGGCGACTTGTATCCCCTTTCATCTGCTGTTTAATCTTAGGGGCCCCTTCTCTTCGCCACCTCCTTTCCGGAACCCTCTAACCCTCTCACTTTCCCCGCACAAACCTTCCGTGCACAGGGCCTACACCCACTCTCTACCACGCTCTCGTTTCGTCCCTTTCTCTGCCTGTCTTCTCTCTCCCAGTGTAGTGACAAGCATGTGGCTCGGTGGTGGTTTGATCTGCTCTCATCACAGCTCTCACAACTTCACGTTACATTTGCCCACTTCAAAAGGTTGTTCTCTGGAGCGTGTGGCCCTGCAGGGATCCTCCTAGCCATGTTCCATCGTTCCTCCTCACCCACAGAGGCAGACAGGCGATCAGGGCAAAACGCTCTAATGCGCACGCACGCACACACGCACGCACATTAGTCAACGAAATCAAAGTGCATTTTGCCAAGATTATATGACACAGTGGAAAAAGGATTCACAGGATTTAAAGTTAAAAGGATGTGTTTAAACTTTAAGCAAAAAGTCAGTTCAGTGCAGGGGCTTGTGAGAAGATACAGGCTAGATCAATGTTCATTTAATGTAATAGTCTCAGTCCTCCACCACAGAGACAGATGGGCAGGAGTCAGATCCCATTGATTTCAGAGGTACTTCCAGAGGCCAAGTGAGTAATAATTGGATATTAAAAGGAATCGGAGCAATCAGAGTGGTTTAATCACGATGCAATCAGCATGAAACTGAAGGTGACTCTTCATGTAGTGGGTAAGCATCTGCAAACCTTAACTCACCTGAGGTGATATCAATGGGCTCCACGACTAGGCTGGAGCTGGGATGCAAAAGGTAAGTAAGCCAAATCTAAATTAGTTTGAAATGTACATGCAGTCATCTGATGAGAAAAAATAATGCACCCTAGCGGCAAAAACACCTTTGCATTCTACTCAGGGGAAACGTGAAAGCCCACTCTGGGAGACGTGTTATTATACTCTGGGGAGATGTGATTGTCTACTCTGGAGTAATGTGATATTCTACTCTGGAGTAATGTAATAGTCTACTCTGGGGAGATGTGATTGTCTACTCTGGAGTAATGTGATATTCTACTCTGGAGTAATGTAATAGTCTACTCTGGGGAGATGTGATTGTCTACTCTGGAGTAATGTGATATTCTACTCTGGAGTAATGTAATAGTCTACTCTGGGGAGATGTGATTGTCTACTCTTGAGTAATGTGATATTCTACTCTGGAGTAATGTAATAGTCTACTCTGGGGAGACGTGATTGTCTACTCTGGAGTAATGTGATATTCTACTCTGGATGAATGTAATAGTCTACTCTGGGGAGATGTGATATTCTACTCTGGAGTAATGTGATATTCTACTCTGGAGTAATGTAATAGTCTACTCTGGGGAGATGTGATTTTCTACTCTGGAGTAATGTGATATTCTACTCTGGAGTAATGTAATAGTCTACTCTGGGGAGATGTGATTGTCTACTCTGGAGTAATGTGATATTCTACTCTGGAGTAATGTAATAGTCTACTCTGGGGAGACGTGATTGTCTACTCTGGAGTAATGTGATATTCTACTCTGGATGAATGTAATAGTCTACTCTGGGGAGATGTGATATTCTACTCTGGAGTAATGTGATATTCTACTCTGGAGTAATGTAATAGTCTAGTCTGGGGAGACGTGATTGTCTACTCTGGAGTGATGTGATATTCTACTCTGGAGTGATGTGATATTCTACTCTGGGGAGATGTGATAGTCTAATATGGAGTAATGTGATATTGTACTCTGGGGAGATGTGATATTCTACTCTGGAGTGATGTGATAGTCTACTCTGGAGTGATGTGATAGTCTACTCTGGAATCACGTGATATTCTGCTCTGTATTGATGTGATAGTCCACTCTGGAGTGATGTGAGAGTCTACTCTGGAGTGGACGTGATATTCTACTTTGGGGAGATGTATTAGCCTACTCAAGGATATTCTACTTTGGGGAGATGTGTTAGCCTACTCAAGGAAATTACCACTATACGAGTGGTCATGATACACAACCATATTTCAACTAAACCAGTGCAGGAGTCTAAATCAGATTTAAAAAAAAAAAACACTTCAGCGAGGAAAGTCAAATTTGCCAAAGTTTGTTAATGGTAATTAAATGTTGTTTACTTGTTTGGGGAATAATTGGCATTCAGTATTCTGATTAGCTGATTTGCGAATTAATTAAAAACATTGGGAAAAGAAACTTGAATAACATACTTCAAGTTGAAATGCATCATCATCATAATCAATTAACATCTTTGCTTTACCACATGCAAAGAGACGGGTTGTCCATACATGGAACAGTTAAGGCATGTGGCTCGGACCTCCCAGATTCCTTTCTACACTGCATGAGGCTCGTGGCCTTAGAATGTCATAGTTGTACAACATCCACAGAGAAAGACCTTTCCATGTTCAGAGGAGTTCAGGCTTGTGTGTGATCCCAACTCACCTCCCAGGTCCTGCTGTGCCGCACCAAAGCCCCCAGAGTGGCCAAAACAACACCGGAGAATTTATCACACAAGGGCAGTGCAATTACCCGCGGAGTGTTCACGTGACGTGAGATCAATACACCACAAAGCGCTTAGCCATCGACTCCTGTGTCCCAACCCGTGACAAAGTAGTTCTGCGAATCCTCTCTATAGAAAGGAAGTGGATTATGGGCCTTCTCCTATAGAATACCACTTTTTGATTTAGTGTCAGGGCGGCGACGGGGCGATGCCTGGACATTTTTAAAGAGGCATTGTTTCAGAAGGAGGTACGAGGAGGTAATGAATGGGGCGAGTAAGAGAAAGGGAGTCCATTGCAAGGCATTTACTGGCTCGTTAGGGCACAACCCGCTCACCGCAGGGAGACCAAAGCCAAAAGTGGAGGCAACTAGCTGGACCACACCAGAAGAGAACTGAAATACTTTACCTGGAGCAATGAAACCAACGGAATAGGGGCTGGTATCTCCTGGGTGGCCATGGGGCTGCAGTTACCCCAGTCAGCCAGCAGGGGGACTCAGTGGGCCGGGTACAGACAGACGGGGAGCTGGGCAATGCGTGGGCGCGTTGACCGGAGCGCCAGTACCAGCCAGTCCGTGGCCCCTGCCTTACAGGTAGAGCCTCAACTCTTCAGGACAAGACTGACCTAACCAGGACCCCAGTCTGCTCCCTGAAGGCTGTGACCCAGTGGGCACTGGCCTTCTGTGGTGCTACAGGGAGAAACGATGCAGCCCAGGACACAAACACACAGGTAGCTGATCCTGGTTTGGCTCCGCCCACACAAGCTTGTAAGGTAGCAAACTCCAGGGCTTTGAGCCAACCAGGGTGATCGCAGGCCAGTCAAAGGTCATCCAATAGTAGACTCTTCTCCGCACGTCTCCAGAATATTTATCTTTAATGTGGTTCAGTAATAGCCATTAGACAACAGAACGCATGTCATGTCACGAAGTGCAGCCTTTATATTCTTCTCTTACTTTTTCCTCGCCTGCTATATTCGTCTTGTATCTCACACCCTACACTTGTCTTTGAATCAATCAGCGGCTGCTCTATCTGAATGGTTAAGAGCAAGGCCGCCCTGTGAGGGCCAAAACACATGTATCTTTTGTTTCTACCTGGCAGTTAATGGCACTCACCTGCTGTCCCAGATCTGCAACAGGCCCTGATTAAAAGGAGAGGATGAAAACCACAAGTGTTTCGTCCCTCCAGGAATGAGATTGGGCAGCCCTGGTTTACAGTAATTTCATGGGCAAAATGTAAAATAATTTTATTTTTGAAAAAACCCATGACAATTTCACAGGAAGAAAATAGAAGAAAAATGAATGATATAAACAGGCACGTCATGTGTTTGCTAACGGATGTCATTGTTTATTACTGCAATGAGAAGAAATACTTCATTGCACATTTCTAGTAAGCGAAAAGGCAAATCATCTCATGAGCTCTGCGAGTCCACTGGCACTCTGTAGATTCAAACATGGGTAAATTATGGAATGCAATGCAGTCGTGGCCGTGCCGTTGTCGTCGTGAGCTCATTCTCAACCAACAGAATGGCTCGCGCTAGTGATCAGGCCAGCCGAAGAAGATAAAATAATATCCGGAGTGATGCCACAACGTTAACAGTGCGTGGAAAACGAGGTCTAACATGCAAAAAAGATCCACAAAACATCCCTTTAAGGTACAGTATAAGGAACCTCAGGGGTTAGGTGATTCATCTGAGAGTGTGTAGTCACTGAGACAAAGGTGGGCCGCTGGAAGGGAGGGGGTACAACTGCACTGCAGAGCGGAGGAAAAAGAAGGAATAAGATAGGAGTGAGAAGGAAGAGGAAGTAGGTGCAACCAGGAAGTAAGCGAAGCGGGCGGGGACACACACACACACACACACACACACACACACACACACACACACACACACACACACACACACACACACACACACACACACA